>NW_001799488.1:225904-300956 GCF_000165425.1 Paramecium tetraurelia | reverse complement strand
CGATCTTTAAACTAACTAATTGTTATTGTTTTTAATTCATTTAGTTTATGTTTATGGTAAAATAATGATATCTATTTATTTGTAGAACCTATGAAATAACCATTCTGTTATATTTTCTATATAAATTAAATGTTATAATTTGAAACAGAAAACTATATTTTTTTATAATTTTTAGTGAAATCTTGTCTACAATAAAGTAAATGAAGCATTTTCAGGATAAATATTTAAAGATATAAAAGGAAATTAGAGTTGGGATTTCTAAAATAAATTATAAGTATAAATAATTTAGATATTTTCATTAAAAATTGCATGAAATTATTTTTGTAATCAAATCATCAAAAGATTGAAAAATTTCAAACTTAATTTTATCTAACTTTAAATTAAATCAATTTTACCAACAATTGTATACAAATTTATGTTAAATGTGAGTTAGTTAAAATTTACAATTTTATATTTCTCAATTTGAGATTATTATCAATTCTTCTTTAAAAATGTGTTTTTATAATTATTGTGAATAGTTTGAGTTGCTAATTTGAAATTCTATATGTGTAAAAGATTAATCTCTAAATTAAAATATTAAATGAATTCATTAAAAGGATATATAGATATCACAAAAATTATTGCATCCTAATTATAGACGATAAAGAAAGTAAATACAGTTGCTAAGATTCAAAATAATGAATTTTTAGTGTCAATGATAATATCAAAAAAAAATATTGTAGAAAACTCCTCTCTTGATTACTAAAATTTGTATTAATTAAAAGAAGACGGGTTTCATTTACTTTAAAGAGGTAGCGTTGTTTAACAAAATCTCTTTACATCTTATAGCAATGATAGGGAGAGATTTATAAAATAATAGCAAATCTCTGATGAATCTGAGAAGCCAAGATAGGTTATTGAAATACATTAATAAGGCAAACTATTGTTCAGCATAAACACTTAAAAATTTCATGAGGAGATATTAAATAATGAAATGGTCGGAGAGCCATTTAAATGGAATAAATAAAACAATAAAGTTTTGTATTTAGCAAAAGGCAAGAGTAAAGAGACCAAGACTTTCTTTTAGGTAGAAAAAGACGAGGAAATATAGCAAGCATGGAACTACAGGAAATATGAATAAAGTTGGGGTGAAAGAATGGATAATGTTGAGATATTCTTTTTATTTATGTTAGATATTGAATAGCAAAAACTGTTTAAAGTCTAAACTCCAAGCAATTTATTTTTAACTTTTCCATAATTTACAGAGAATGATGAAATAATTTTAGGTGGCTATTAAATTCATAAAGAATTCAAATATGGAATAGTTCATTGTTTTAACAGAGAGAGTGGGATATACCTTATTGAGAAGCCAAAATTAATAGAATTACCTGATAAAGGAGAGAATTTAGAGGAATAATAATTACAACTATTATCAAAACATGAAATTTCTGTGAAACCACTTATAAGTCCTGATTTCAAAAAGTTATTATATTTAGGGTCAGATTACAAACACTAACATCTATGTTATTTGAGTTTGAATATGATAAATTTGGAAAATAAGTTCGTAGAAGAATTAATTGGAATATAGAAGGAAAATGACTTAAGAAAAGTGAGGGAGAATAAAGTTAATAGAGATACAATTATTGGAGGAATTTGTGGTTTTTATGATGATTTATCTTTAAACTTTTGGAATAAGGATTCAACTCATTTTGTGTATTCTTCAATCGTCTTGGGATAATAAAAGATATTTTGTATTGATATTAATACAAAATAAATAGAACTTTTAAGTCATTCAGTAGAATAGGAAGCAACACATAATTGCGAAATTATTAATTATGACTAAGTTAATGATATCTTATATTATACTGACGAAAACGTTAATCAATCGCCAATTTTAACTGCTATTATTAATGTCATGGATAAATAGAGAAGGTATATACGAAATTTAGAACATTTTAATTTGAAGATATCAAATAATTTTATTGAAGAGTTTGTCGATAGTGGAGAGGCAGAAGGGTTTGTTTGGTACTTATAAGAAGAAGATGAGAAATTTGGATTACCAAAATACTTTAAAGAAAGGCCATTAATAGTTTTAGCACATGGCGGACCACACGGAACAATGTAAAGTTAATACACATAACTAAGACATATGTTGTTATAATAAGGGTTTATTTTATTAGCTCCCAATTTTAGTGGATCATGTAGTTATGGGTAGAATTTCATTGAAGCTTTGAGTGGTAAGATTGGAGTATAAGATGTACAAGAAATATTGGACATGATTGATTAAGTTTAAAAGAAATATAAGACGAGCAAAACGTTTATAATGGGAGGATCTTATGGTGGTTATTTAAGTGCTTTAATGGGATCGAAGCATTATGATAAATTTAATGCTGCTGTGATTTTAAATCCTGTTGTGAATTTACCATTTATGATTAATATTACAGATATTCCAGAGTGGGGTTCATCTTGCGCATTAAATAGAAAGCACACTTGGAATCTTAGTGTTGAAGATTATAAAACCTTGATTGAAAGATCACCAATGTTATAACCGCTGAGAGTTCCTTCATTATTATTAATTGGCTCCAAAGATAGAAGATGTCCTTATCAATAATCGTTAGCGATGAGAGCACAGGCATTAGAAGTTGGCACAGAAATTTAAACCTATGTGTATCCGAATGCTGACCATGCATTGGCAGATAGTATCAATACTGGATATGATACCTTCCTGAAGATCCTTATGTTTCTAAATGAGAAATTATGATATTGATTGCATTCATTCTATTAAATGAAAATATTATTCATTCTTGATTAGTTTTTAAAGCCAATTCAATCATTTGATCCCAATTGAATTAAGTAACAATTGAGACTTCAGATATGTCCTCCTTTTTCATTTTTTTTATCCAATCCACTATCATTCCTCCTCTAGCAAACCCATCCTCAACTATATGAATTCCTCTTATCAATGTTTGAGTTATAGTTTCTGGCATCATAGCCATAACTATTGCCAATTCTATAATGAATAAATAATAGATACCGTCACATAAATAATAACAAGTTTCAAATAATACGTTTTCATAGATATCATGAACCAATTTAGCTATTTTATTGTGTTGTACATTAAATATTTTACTTCCCACATCTTTATCCAAAGAATAAGATAATACAGTATCAAAAGGTAATATTATTTTATTCTTAAAATCAGCTTACAAAACAATTTTTGTTGCTAAAACATCAGTAGCAATATTAAATTCAGCTATTCCATTCTATTAATTTCCAACTCCCATATATGTCCCACACATACAAAATAAACAACCTAATTAATTCACTATTTAAGGATGTTAAAGTAATGTTAGATATATGTTTGTCAAAGGACCTATACATATGATACATAATTATTCTTAATATTTTTCAATACTTTCTTTGATAAAATCAACAGCATGTTTATTTTCTTACAATTATTGATTTTCATCAACATTCAGTTCTTTTAGATACTATTTTTGTACTCCCCCAAATCCATCCTCTTTAAAAAAGAAGTCCCTGTGAAATGTTCTCATACTATCAAACTCGCATCCTTTGTAAATTGCTGGAACTTAATCAAAGTGACAATATCGGGATGTTATGTGTACATTTTTAATTACGTTGTATAAACTAGCATTCCCAGACACACAAGTTATCCCCAATAATTCAGCATCCTTTCTTATATGTTTAAGAATGTAGGATGCCATCATAATAGCATGAGCATCATCCCCTCCGGCATCAGTGTCAATAATATATTTGGTGTACTTATTATACTGGTTTCTGTCATTTCCCAAGAGCATACCTGGAATTTTGAAATTATTTGCCATTAAGAAATGTATATTAATTAAATATAAATTTTATTAAAATCATTATCACCTGAAATTAAAACTTGACGTTTTATGTTTACTAGGAGATATCATAGGCAATATATTTGGGGATGAAATTTTCTGTGAACTATTTGTCTTTAGGATTACTAAATTATCACTCAATCTATGCTTAAGGTGTCCATTATCTAACTTATATTTTGAATATATACTAAATGACTTTTTAGAAGTTTAAAATTTATATTTTAGTTATGTTAAATCTTAATGGGATGAAGTTTTGATTAACTTAATTGAAGGTTTCCTTTCAACCTTTGTAGTATTACGATGCAGACGATATTGTCTGCCATTCCCGGTTGTAATTAACTTTTCAGTTTGAACTCTACTTGATAATGGATCTTGTAATTCATCTTCAACCTCATTAATTTCATCTGATGCTTGAGTTTTCATATAGAAGATTTCTTCAGAACATTACTCTTTAAAAATTTTAAGAATCCATAAAGCTTTAACAATCTAAATTACTATTTTTTAATTTACTATATTGAAATTTTTAGTAAATTAATATCTTAATTTAATTTCTCTATTAGTAATTGGGTGAGACTTTATTTATTCCCCTAAGACCCAAGGATGTTCTAGACATTGTTAAGCTGTCATCCTATTGATTGATTGGAATGTTACGGTGTTTTCCACAAAATCTTTAGCCATCCTAAATATATTATATGATCTCTTACTTAGACATTTGAGGAGGGTATTAAATTAGGAACTCTGATGAAATGACCTTATAATAGTCTTTCTTGGTGTATCCTTACTGCCATAGTGGATGTTGACAATTGTTGATCATTTGATGGAATATAATTCCCAAAGAAAAGATATCGACTAACTATTTTAGGTTCAAATTAATACTTAAGACTATTCTTACTAATTAATGATTTCTGGAGCAATGTAATAAGGAGTACCAACCTATTAACCGATAAACCCTCTTGACAACATCTAGTAACCCAATCCAAGATCGATTAATTTTACATAATTGTTATCACATATGAATATGTTTTCTAAATTAGAGGTTATTATCAACCTGGCTTAAGATCTCTATGGATGATTCCTTTCCTGTGGAGAAATACAAGTGCATTCAAGATTTACAACATAATGTTTCTTGTTAAGGTTTCTGGAAGAACTTAACTTTTCATTAATACATCTAATGTAGTTCCTACCAATTTTTCCATGATTAAATAGACTCGATTATGTGCAATCAAGACCTTTAATAATATATGGATAGTCTACTTTATATAATTTAACTATATTTGGATGAGGGCACTCTTGTAGTAAGGATGACTCATTTTCTTGTTCAAAGTATTAGGTTATCTATATTAATTTAGGGTATACTTTAATGGCTACTACTTTATCCAATGATGAACTATAGGCTGCAACGACAATACCAAAGCTTCCCTTGCCCAAAGTATCAATGTAGGTGAAATAATCTCCTAGAAGCACTTCATTTAAATTATCTATTAGGTTTTACGGGTCCATAACTTAGATATTTAATATCAAAAATAATATTAATTTTACTCATTTATATGTATTCAATTAACAAATTTGACTACTCCTTCGCCACCTCCAAATGCAAATTTGTTTGATTTGTTTCCATAATCAACACAATATATCCCTATAACAATTGATTAATATATACCTTCTTATTACTCTCGAATCCATCCTCAAACTTCATAATTATCATTTAAGTCAAACAACTTTACTTCTTGCCTCCCACAACTACCTGCCAATATGGTATCTCCGTTTATCTTACTAAATTAACAAGAGTATGTGTAAGAGTTTTCAGAATCTGCATTATCCCATTTGATATTTGTTATTAATGATCTTTTACCAAAATCCCAGAGTTGTAATTAATTATTTGTTCTGTAAGAGCCATATTGACTTGTACCTAAAATCTATGCTATCTCCCGATACATGTGGACCTTATATAGATCCAACAATTCTTTTGTCCCTAAGATCCCAAATCACGAGATTACCATCCCAACCACAAGAAAGAAGAATAGTTGGAAATTCCTCTAAAAACTTCAAAGCAAACACTTGGTTCAAATGACCAATTTAATTACTAAGTATAATGGATACTTTTTACTAATCGGCTGAAGCAAATGTATGAATTAATTCCTTTTTTCCCCTTCATAAATTCGGATCTAAATAAATTTTAGATAAAATTACTTTACAATCTTTACCAGAAGTAGCAAATACTTCGCCATCTAATCTTAAATCCATACATAATATTGAATTATTCTTTTATACTAGTCTATGCAATTATTTTCCTTTCTAAGCATGCCAAAACATTATTGATCCATCAGAATTCACATTTATAACGACACTTTAACTTTATTTGCCCAATCTTTCCTCCATCTAATACTAGTTGTTGAGGTTGATCCTTCTGATAATCCTTATAAATTAAACGTTAATTTCCCTAAAAAATTTAGAAACAAACTTCACTTGTGGTTATATTAAATAATTTCACTGTCCCATCGGAGCAACCTGAATATAAAAATTCTAATACCTGCTGCTATTAGTTGATCCTAAAAATCGAATTGAATACAAAATATTTCAATTCTGGATTACCAAAATATGTTTTGAGTGAAATATTTCCTATTTATTTTGTACAATTCAAATTTTGATTTAATTAACCTAAATTTTCATTTTTCTTGTACTTCACCTAATCCTTAATATAAACTAGTTAATTTACTTTAGTTATCCAAAACAATATTAATCATTCTTTTTGCCACCCTTCTTTTTGTTTTGATCCGAAAATGAATGAATTACTTACTTTTTGTATTTATTTTCCATTTATGATGAATATGTAATTAAATCTGAATCTAAATTTGCTCTAATATTAAATATATATTTATAAATCATTTCGATCAATGATATTAGGTACAATATATAATAAAAAAATGGATCAATTATCTAATTCAAAGTATCATAATATTTTATTATTAATATAAATAAACATTGATTATAGGAGTTCAGACTAATAATTTATTATCCAATTAGCTAATAATAATTGAGAATGCTTATAAAGGAGTGAAAGGATAAGCGATATCAATGTTTAATAATTTGTTATCACACTTTCCAAACTATATTGCGATATCTTTGCTTAATCTGTCATCCTCCTTCAATTAATTAAGCAAAAAATTATGAATAGATGCACTATTTACTCTAGAGTTAAATGGTAGTATAAATGATTAAAGTTTTGAACTCCAAACAGGTTCTTAAGTTTGAAATTCAAAATATTCATCATTTCTTTTATTTTTAAATCTCCTTTTTATTTTTAATCCTGTATTCTCATCTTGAGGAACAACTCTGTAAGGTTGACCTTCTATTAAAGAAGGAATGAATACTTTAAAGAGATTTCCTTAAATAGATAAAGTAGATTACTTCTAGTTTTTAAGATTTGATATTCATATTGGATGAATGCTAATTCTTATCTTAAAGTCTATAAATCATTTGTATTCTTGTGTGAAAGCCCTTTAGAGTATAAAATGAATTCTGTACCAATAAAATTAGACCTAAATTTTAATATTAAAAATTACTCTAAAGTTCCTACAAGATCGAGCTCAGTTTCTGATTTACTCAACTAAAACTTGTGACTCCCTGGACATTATTATTTTCTCACTTATAGTAGGAGTTGTTTTGTCTTGGAATGATAGAAATTATATAATGTGTGGAGACCAAACCATCCTTTTATAATTTTCACATCACATTCTAAAGTGATTCCTTTTGGTACTGGAGTATTTAAAAATAAGTCAGTATTTGTAGGATTGTATTCAGAGATAAGAACTGGAGAAGGTATAGAACTTTGATTCATCAAAGTTGGTAATCTTTGCTCAGATGAATTTTCAAAGTCATGTCCTTCAGCTATGATATTTTATTTGACAATATCATCTTGATTCTCTATCATGATATCTGACATTTTGGATAGATTTAGAATTTTATAGCAAATTAATTTAATATAGATTTCGATGATTTGATATCTAGTATTTAATTATTTGAATGACAAAACACTTCTAACTATAATAATTAAATAATTGGAAGTCTCAGAGATTGTAAAGAAATAAATAATCCCATATTTGAAACAAGCATTAGATTATAAATGTATAATAATATAAATTAGATGTAAAATTATTATTAATTGCCTTTATCCCCAAGATAGTTTGTTAGTCACAACAATTGTAATTTAAATCAATCTCCAAGGCATTATGCTTAAGTTCCAATCTCGATTGTACCATAATAGGCTTAAGTTGTTGATTTAAAATAGTATGAATAAAAATGGATGAAAAAAATATAACAATTAGAGGAGGAATTATGTTATAGTTAACAAAAGGCTTCATATTTAGAAAAAGAATATGTATGCTAATACACTATGATAGGAAGATTTGGCTTCTGAAGCCTAAGGTTACAAGGAGGAAATTAGAAAGTTAAAATCAAACTTATATCAATGTGATAAATTAGATTTAATGAATCAAATGAGTAGAACTTAAGAAAATAACACTATTAGTACAGCATTGGATTCAGAGAGAAGACTTGATGATAAAGAAGATAATTTGAAAGATTAAATTATTGAATTACAAAAAGTCATCATAAAACTATAGAGAGAGTCATCATAAAACAAAATAGAAGCCATCAAATGGAAGAATAAATATATTGAAATTAATAAATTATACAATGAATTATTAATAGAAAGACAAAAACCATGATACCTAAGTAATTTTGTGTTATTTATAAAAAAATATTTCTAATCATTCAAATATTGTTTTAGATTAACTCTTAACGTTTAACAAATCTGGATTCATTTACAATAAACTGTGTTTCTAACTTAACTATTTTACTTTATATTAAAAGGTATATTTAGATTGAACAAATTCTTACAATTGGCATTTTAAATAATAATTCAACCTCTTTATTATATTTGGATAATTTCCTAAAGGAAAATATATTGTATAAACAAACATCATCTCAAAATCTTCAGATTTATAATCTTCTCTTTTGTACATACTTAAATCCACTATTCCTGTGGTAGGAAAGTTTACAAAAGATCTTGTAAATGGTGTATTTGTTTTATTATATGTTCTTGTTCCAGGTATAAAATTAATAGATGATATTTTAGATGAAATTCTTTTCATAGATGGCCTCAAATAGGTATTTCTTGAAGGCAATGAATTTTGACTTTATCTATAAAAATACCTCATGTTTTATGAACTTTGTTATTCATCTGAATTATAGCGATTTGATAAATTTAATGTATCAGAATCTTCTTCTTTTATTCTTGATAAGTTTTTTTTTATCTTATTATCAAGACTTATATAACTTGCAATTTTATTTTAAGATCCAAATTTTAATTTATCACTATATTCACCTTTAAAAGCAATTTGGGAATTATGTTTTGATCCTTTTACTGATGGAATCTATCCTTCAGTAGCTATATTTTGAGATGATACTTATTCTAATTGCGAAGATGATTGTTTTCTAACCTTTGTATCTATTGGCATTAACGAAAATCTATATGATGCTTGATTTGCTTATTATTATTATTATTACTATTATTACTATGATTATTGTTATTATTATTACTATTATTACTATTATTGTTATTACTATTCAAATTAGAATTAGGCTGTACTAATTGTTGTTTTTTAATTATTTGGCCTAATTATAAACATTTCTTCAATATTATCATCAACTTCTAATAATATTTTAGAATTGTCTCTCAATTAATCTTATTACTTTATAATACTAACGATTGTACTAAATGATAATTAAAAAACTATACCCATCTTATTTATCAATAAACCTATTATCTGAGAGTATTTAATCTGATTAATATTATTCATAAGATTCAGCTGATTCTGTATCAGATTCAATATCTTCAGTCTCAATTATTTCATTGCTTCTTGGATAGAAATCATCTTGATCAATAAGATCATATTTCAATCTAAACATTTTTAAAGCATCAAAATTGATCTAAATTTAATGAAATTCTTACGAAAATCCTTTTAAAAGTCTTATTAAAATCTCTCTAATCTACGTTTTTATCCCGAAAAAATTTTGTTCTATTCTATTAATGAAAATTATCTTTTTTAATCATCTTTTCAATATCTGGTTTATAGTTCAACAAAGGGCAACTGTTTATTAAATGATTAGAAGAATTGCAAGAGTAACATTTTATATTAATAACGTTAAAATTTCCATTTATAAGTGAATGTTTGATATAGATAAATCTTTCATGATCCACTTTATTTGAGGAGATAATTTGTAAGAAATTAGATTAATTAATTTTATATAGTCGAGTAAATTCTAAGGCCTTAAAAATTGTTTTGCTTGAAATATCAGAAAAAAAGGGAATTTCTCCAAAATAGTCTCCTTATTTTAATGTTAACAATGGTTTATCATATTCATAAACTTCAATTTCTCCTGAATCAATCAAATACAACGATTAATCCTGCTATTAAATTATTTCATTTGGATTGTAATGGATATGTTCCATATATTTAGTTAATTAGTAAAGTGAATCTTTTGAGAATTTTTATAGTAGTTTACAAGAAGACAAGGCTTTTGATCTCATTCATAAAATTAATTCTTCCTTTAGATCTGGTCTTAATGATTATAGAATATTTTAAATCTTATCTAAGTTTACCATTTTATAAAATACCTCATAATCATTTCTTTTTTATTTTTAAAACATGTACTTAATATAATTTCTAACTTTACATTTTATTAAGAATGGAACTTTTCTTCTATTTAAGAAAGCATTTATAGTTTCCATTTCCTTACTAAAATAATCATTAATAAAAAATACAATATATCAAGTTATTATTCATAAAAGTGCTTTAAATATTAATTTAATTATAACAATATTAGACAGCAAATCCAAATAGAGAGAAAAATTAAAACACTCGAGAAAATCAATTCTGTATTTGTTGTAATAATTATATTACTTGAACCTACATTAAATAATAAAGATATCGAATAAAAGAACGCATGACAATATCTCGTAATTTTATCTGATTCATCTAAATTATTTTTATAGATCCATGAATTTTCATCATTTATTCCTATAATATGCCAAATACATGAACTTAAATGTAGTAAAAACACTAATTAACCTATATTAACAAGAAGTTCAAAATTTAAGGAAGTAAAATCTGATAATTTATTCTAAATTTTATTTAGTTTAGCAAATGATGAAATCAATTAAAAGGCATATAAAATGAGCAAAATTTCATCATTATTATCCTATAATAATAATATTGTCGTTGAAACTGAATATATTAAATTTATAATTATCGTACAAGGGATTGAATTACGAATAACATCGATTTTATTAAGAATCATGTATCCTTTTTATAGGTATGGGGATATTAAGCAAATAAATATATCAAGTACAATAAATAATATGAAAATGACTTGTGTTAAATATTGATTTGTGGAATTAAATGCAATTTTAAAGATTATCCAAAATAACAAAATTATGATTTAGAATAAATTGAGCAAATCCCAAATGAAATAAAATGAAAAATCCAATATTATTTGATTTTTGTTTCCATTATTAGTAAATGTATTATTTGGCAATGTCATATATTTTTCAGTTAAAATTTCTTTTTATAATGAGTTAAAAAAGCAGTCATGATAAATATATGCCTTTTATTTGAGAACACTAATAAATTTAGAAATGATTTTTTTATCTAATATTTCTTTATCTGAATTAGGTTATGAGAATACAAACTTCTTAAACCTATTAAAATTACTCTTTCTCATTCTTTTAGTTTCAGTTTCATCGACAAGTCTAACTTCATGAGGATCTCCAATATTTTTATGACTTGATCCTTATGGATCGTTTTATCTAGGAATGCTCTAACTATGAGATATCATTTTACAACATCAGAGAATGGATTTATATTACTCAAAAGAGATGAATTAATAGTTGGAGGTTTTAGATCCGATGGAGATTGTAAAGATTTAGGCATTTATGAACTTGATATTCTTTGGATTCCCATCTTATGATCACTTTCATATGATAAATTTATCATAATTATTATATAAAATTCATTTCTAAATACTTATTGTTAAATGTAGTATAATGTTGAATTTTCATTTCTTGATCTTTCAACCATTTATAATGTTCAATTGCACTTGTTTTTGTAAAATACACATTGATATCCATAAACAAACTTAAGACCTTTTGATTTCTTTAATTTGCCATCTTTAATATTAATAACTAAAGAATATAATTTATAATATAGTTGAATATTTATAGAGGGTTGAATCATATTAAATATAAATTAGATCATATTTAATAATCATGGATAATATTTATTGAAAAATTTAATTAATGTAAGCTTTATATAAATATTCAAATTTTTTGTTTAGCAATTTAACTTTCTCAATTTTCTGATTTATAATACGCTTATTATTTTTAAAACAAAATTAGCGTATTAAAAATCCCCATTATATTTCTTTTTTCAAAAAAATTGCTCATATAATATATCTAATCTACTACAACTTCACAACTTCACTCTAATAATGATGTTCATTTAGTTGTTTTCAAAATATCATAAATTGTTTTTCCATCAAAAATATTTTCCTTCTCTAAAATAATAGTTTGATCATTAAAGTTTCATATAATCAAAACAGCTAAAAAAAGAATATCAAAATTGAGCTAAAAATATTATATTATAAACTAAAATTTTAAGTTAAAACTAGATTTTGGAGATATTAAGATCATTTATTGTTTTACTATTTTTTGCCTTGCTTGAATCTAATTTACTTACGAAGACTTCACTTCTCTGGTAGGATTGAGTTAGAAAAATGAATAAAAAATTTAAAAGGTAGTAAATGATGCCTCCTATTAGATATTAATCTATCGAATTTCTGAGAAAAGAAAATAATAAAAATAGCGTGATTCCTTTGCTAATATGAATATATAATTACGTTGGAGTTTAGATAGGTAATATTGTAAGAAATCATTTTTTTTTATGTGGTTTTGTTTCTTTGAATAGATTAAAATATTAGAGACTCAATTTATATGGGAATAATTAAAGAATTAAATAGGAGGAAGAACAAAAAAACTACTAAATTAGGAGTAGTAGTTGAGAAATATAAATATAAAAAAATTTATACATAGATAGTTAATAAATTGAAACTGAAGAATTTTTAAGAAATAACAATAGTAAGCTGTTGAATATCAATAATATGCAAAATTCAAATATAACGTTATCTGTTTTTCATAAACTAGGTATTACAATCATTTTTACAATAGTTTAATAAGAAATCGATTTTTTAGAATTTTACTTAATCAACTTTAAATAGAATTATCGTGTAGATTGCTCAAGTAAATGGGTTTACAATTAATTAAAAAAACAGGATGTGTAAATTTGAATAATTCAAATTTTATTGTAGATTTTTGATAGATATTCAAGTAAATAATAAATTGAATGGTTTATATAACTTGTGATGATAAACAACTTTTGTCAAGAAGAAATCTCAGGATCCTGTTAAAAGATGAATTTTAAATACCATTATTTTCTAATTAACATTTCTAAATATTATTTTAGGGAATTCGAATAAAGCATAATAATACTTTACTATTTGTAAATTCGTATAAGATTTTGAGTTTTAACAAATAGAAATAAAGTTCCATAAAATAAAAAAAAACATATACTAAGATTAATAATTTATTTATAAATATAATAAAAAAGAAACATTATTAATTAGTGCCCCTACTGTCCAAATAACCTTAATCTAATGATCATTAAAGAACTACTTAAATGAGTACTCCTCGACCAATAAGCGATCATAATAAACATTGATATTACCACATAAATTTGAGTGTCTACAGCAAAGAGAAAAGATTATTGATAGAGGGTAATGAAAATTTCGAAGTCTAAGTAAACTAATAGATTTTCAAAATAGATTGATATCTAGATGCACTAGTTTAGAATTCCTTATTTAAGTTTATTACATCACACAAAATGAAGTAAACAGTCTACCTACTATCTAAAAAATTGAATAAATCTTACTTTCAATTGTCAACACTATTTAAAATACATCTAAAATTGAAATCTATTTAGGCTGTTTAAACAGAAAGTAAAAGAAAGCTTCAATTACACCATTTTTTATTTTCTAGTGTTCAATAAGTAGGCATTGAAAAAGGCTAAATTATTTTATCGGAATAAGTCAATACAATAAGAAGTGGAGATCAATTCATCTAGAAGTAATAAATTGATAGAGGAAGATTAAAAAATATTAAAAGTACTTAAAAAAAGTAAAGATCTAAACGAAATTAAAGTCAAAATACCAAGTGCATTAGAAAAGAGAATTGAATATATTGTTTAAAAGAATATAAAATAAATTAAATAAAATGTAAGATAATAAATCAATCTATTTTATCTCAAAACTGTATCAATATTTTTTAAATGAGATCAAATTTAACTATTTTAATGAAGGAAAATGAATAATTGAAAAGAGAATTGGAAAGAAAGAATTAGAAGGTTGACAGCATTCAAGGGAAATTAAATTAAAATCAAATAGTAGTAAGTCTGTTATAAAAAATAATTGATAAATTGAGGAAAAATAATAAAGATGATGAAATTAGAGGGTTTATTAAGAAGGATGATAATGAATTGTCATTGAATAATAAAATAAAATAAATTCAAATTTATTCATATTTTTAATCATTCAATTTTGTAATAGTTACTTTTAATTCATTCTCAATAGATCATTACTCAATTTAATTTGTATGAATGCTGTAAATTCTATCAGATAAATTTGTAGAATTTGAGAATGTATTGATAATACCAAAAAATTTGGATTTTAGAATTGTGTGTTCGAAATTTGATCCTCAAACTTTATTAATGATCTATGTGAGAAAGGTGTTTTAAATACCCTTTAATAAATATCTTAATAATCTTAGGAAGTCTAAAACAGCAAATCACTTATTATAGCAATCAATTGCTGTTCTTCGAAGATTTTTCTGAGAGGTTAAATTAGCTGTTATTAAAAATGTAAGAGTTCAGCAATTCCTAAACAATAGAAGATCTAATTTTTTATGTAAATAGACAGTTACCTTGAGTATTTAAATGTGAGACAGCTAAATTACAGTTGTTGGATTCTAAAAATGGGTTATTGTATTCTTATTTAAAGACTAAATAATAAATAATGGCATTATAGGATAAAGGATTAGTAGGGTTTATTTTGGTGATAATAATAAAATAAAAATACAGAAATCAAGAGTAGCAGATACCTTCAAGATGTATTAAACCCCAAAACATAAGTTAGAAGCCAAAAAAGCCAATAATATATCGAATAAAGAAGAGTGAAGAACCTGAATACGGAAAAAATGCATTAATATTGCCAATATTTTGTATAGGTTAGAATAGAGTAAGATGTAGTTTGATAATTTTGAATTCAGAACAGGAATAATTTTCGTCTGATGAAGAATGTTTTGGAATAATTATATGCAGATTTTTAGGAATAATAATTTAAAGGTTGGTTCATAAGGAAAGTTGGTAAATAGCTTAAAAGTATGGAAGTCTGATGATTAATCAGTTAATATATACTTTAAGAACCAAAAGTAAATAAATAGCAAGTGACAGGATCAAATTAAGTTTTAAGAGGATACTTGGATTATAGATGATAAAATTTTACTTTGTGAAGAATGAATCAGAAGGAAGAGATCTTTTCATTAGAATATGGATTGGTAGGAATGAGAGTGAAGAATAAGTAGAGTCGTAAATGATATCAAGAGATCAGTAAAATTTTATTCAAAGGTTGATGTGACATCTATTTTACCCATTTTTATTAAACCTTTATTAAATAACAAGGATAAGGTAATAGGAATAGTTGAGGTATAATATTTTTATGAAGTTAGACTTGTTTAAAAAACAAGTTGTTGATTTACATTGAAAGGGAACACTTATTAGAGGTCAGCGAAAATTTTTTTGGAATAGAGGAACCTTTGACAAGTCAATTGTAGAGTTATGCAGAGTTATTGGCAGGAACGTTATCTAATATAGAAATTTGATTAAATTTATTCTAATAATAAAATAAAGATGTCTGAGAAATAGTTGGACAGTCAATATAAATTATAGGAGTAGGAGACATAATCAGGGAATAATATTGAATTGAGTAGTCCTCAAGAGAGCAGCAAGAAGAAGGGAAGAGCGCGGACAGCCTCAGAAAGAACATTTAGCGCTGCAGAAACCTTATATGGACGATCAAGAAATACAGGATCTATGATACTCTTGAGAACAGCTGATCAATTTAATAAAAAGGTTATTCATGATGTTATTAATCATTCCCCATCTAAATAACAATATTCATTTGCTAAAGCCACAAGATTCTCGAAACCTCGTTCCAGTTATTGTCAACAATAATTTTATGACTCCTAGTATTTCAATCTTTGTACAATTTTAGGATAAGAACAGCTCTTGGTTAAAGAACTTGCAGTTTCGGATTTGGTATAAAATTCGACTTTGCCAAATTAACAGATAAGTATATCCCTCCTCCTACTGCTTATACAATTAAATCAAAACCAAAACCAGTCACAAAATTTGGGTATGGCAGAGCAGAAACCAAAGCTGTAGGAATATATGGTAATCCAAATAAAAATCCAGCACCTAATACCTACAATTTGAAAGATACTTTCTCCAACATCAAATTTTCATTTGGAGAAAGAACCAAAGCAAAACGTAAAGACATCACTAACAATTTAGATATTTATTTGGAATCGACAACTCCATCTCCCTGTGCTTATAATGTTGGTGGTATCAGCAAAATTGGAAATTACTTCAATTCTAAATACTCTAGTAATAGAGCTCCTTTGTTTTCTCCTACATCTAACAAGTCTTTCAGAATAATTAAAACTCCTGGGCCAGGAACCTATGATCCTCCTGGAGATATTGCTGATTTCAGATTGAAAAGTAGTTCTGGATTCAGTTTTGGAGCATCAGAAAGAAAAACTATTTAAATTCGAAATAAAGTTTGTAAACGAATTCAATTTCATTATTTTAGTTCCTGGACCTGGTACTTATCAATTACCATCAGAATTTGGTGATGTTGAATATCCAGATTGATTATCATTATATTATCAATGAAATTATTAATAAATTATATTCATAAATGTTGACTTTAACACAAATGGATGAAATAATAAAACTGACATAATAGCATATGGTTAATTGTTAAGTCAATCATGATTTCAAAGAGGCTGATGAAGTTAAATCTAAAATACTTCAAATGAAAACTATACGAGATCTTATTGAAAGAGAAGAAATTTAGGATTAATTCAAATTAGGAGAAGAAAGAATTCTCTCATAAACCAAGTAATAAATAGAAGAAGTTAATTAATACTTTAATCAGCTATTTGAAAAGTTCAATTATTAGAAAAGTCAAGCACTTTAATAATTATGGCATTAATAAAAGGTATAATTATAAAAATCTATCTTTAATAAAAGATAACAAAATGCTGAATATCAAAATCTATAAAAAATTATAACATATTTATCCAATCAAAAGGAATTCAAAAAAGCAGAACTTTATCAGGTATATCTAAAAGAAGCAAGTTAAGATCATATGAGAAGAACCCAATCCGAATAGAGGTAAACTCAAGAAACACAATAAAGAGTACTTAAATAAAAACATGCTCATTAAGAAGAAGTGCTAATTAATAAATTTAATGATTAAGAATAATTAATTAAATTAGAAATGAGTAAAAAATTATAAGAAATTGAATAAAAAAGAATCAATTAAATATTTTAATTGTAATTTGAGAGGAATCAGAAAACCAGCCAACTTGAAAGAGGCAGAACTAAATCGATAAAAGTGTAAATCTAATAATAATTAGATGAGATGGAAAAATGTTCCTTCCTCTTTAAATGAAATTTATATTAATTAATTAATTTTATATTTAATATTTTTGATATTTAATACTCTGTAATTTCGTTTCTCTACAACTTCAATGACTTTTCTATCAGGTTATTCACAATTCAATGAAGATTATCTTATTAAAGTTAATTAAATATAATTAATTCTGAAATTTTCTTTACTGTGATTTCAGTGAATCGATATCTAATAAATTTTGATATCATCATAAATGTCTATTCACTTTCATGAATTTTCAAGCAATTATTTAAAGAAGAAATTATGGTATTCTATTTTTATTTTTGGTTTAGTTTAGCCTAAATTGAATATTTTCTTATATTATATTATTTAAAATTTGATTTTCTCTCAATGAATTCGAAGCCTAGTTATTCAGAACTCATGATAGATTCAAGGAAGGCTATTTTAGTAGATATCATTTAGATTAATGTTGATTATAAATCAACTACAATACATTATGTATACTAAACCTATTGGATTAATAATAAACTTATTGCGAGCTATTAGGAAATTACATTATATTCTAAATCAAAAGATTGAATAGATACAAAAAAGAAATTTAATTTCAAGTTCACCGAACTTTTTAAGTGCATTTAACGCAGAATAACATAGATTTTCATCTAATGTTATAAGCTAATTTAAGCTCAATTTTTCAAAACAATTGAAAGGTGTTCACCATTTTATCTCACTTCCAAATATGTAAAAATCATTTTTTTATTTCTAAAAATATTCTACTTAGTATATTGTAATCAATATATATATAATTTGACATTAATTAAATTTAGATATTTTATTTAATAAATGAATGTTTCAAACCAGGCTAGCGAGTCTCCAAAAGTTTAGCATACTCTTTATTTTAATACGAGTGACGCATCTGTAAAAATTAATGCTCACATAGGGATTTGAAGTTTATGAATAGACTAGCGAATCTAATCCAAATATAATTTATAGGCCTATCAACTAAGGTGATGGATTAATTTATGACAACATTAGCACAAAAGGTAAGGACTACCTAGATAAACATATTAAACTTTATAACTATTTTATTGTTAAGCTCAAAGAGAGGTAGAATTAAGAATAAACATCTCAATCGTAATAACAAAAAGCTGGATAAGAATAAGGAAAAGATGAAGGGTAATTATCTGATATGGATGATTTTATAAAATAATAATTTAATGTGGATGACATCGTTAATAGTCTAATCAACTAGATTCAAAATAATCCATATCCATAATAGACTGAGATTATTTTAAGATAATAAATTAACAAACAAATCTTTCAATTTGAATAGATTGATGATAATAGTGTCACATTTTGTTTACTTTATGATAATTAAGAAATATCAGAAATTAATTCTCAAATTGCAACATTCAAGGATATTTTCCCAAAAGAGTCAAAAAGGAAGATTAATATTGTAATTTTAATTAATGGTAAAGAAAACTGTAAAAATTTCGATCCAGACCTTGTATCAAAAATAAATGTAAAAGAAAATGAATGTAAGTATTGTATTTATTATTAAGGTAATATATGCTATACTTATGAATATAACAAGTGCATATTTTTAGTAATCAATGAAGAATAAAGTACTATTAGGCTATTAAATTGGATTTATAGAGGAATCTTTAAGCATTTTCAATCTCAATATTTTTATGTTGGTTATTTGAGTATTCAAATAGGTAAAGAAAAATTTATATATATGGATGAAATGATTATGTCACCTAAATATTGTGGGGCAACTGGCTATTATAATTTAATTCATGTACAAAATGAAAATAAAATTTTAACTCTTAATTATTCTTTTGTTGGATATATGAACTATTTGAATTACTAATTTTAAATAGATTCTTTAGCAGAGCTTAAGAGATTTCATGATCCTTTCTTCGCTTATTATAAATGGAACGAGCTCTATAACGATGTTGATAGCTATATTAAAGAATTAGAAAGTGAAAATTAGAAAGGAAATCTAAATTTACATTTAAATTCAGTATTACCTTTTAATATGTTTAAAAAGAGTGAAAAAAAATATTTTTTTTCTGCTGCTAGTAATTTAGGTGAGAAGAAAATCATTCAAGATAATTAAGCTTAAATGTTTTTGGATTTATCAAATCTGATGTATAACATTACTTAATGTAATGATTTTGCATTAAATAAGCATAGTCTTATGTATGCAATCTTATTAGATTTAAGAAAATTTGAATCTAAAATAAAATTAGCACAAATTTTATTTTTGTACACCTTCTCACCATATCAATTATATTTTTATTCAAATAGTTCCAGATCATACTTAAAAATTATAATTGCAATAGTTTGTCCATTTTTCCTATTTATCCTATTATTATTTTTTGTGTTACTAGTTTAATAATACTAAATTGGCGTAACCATTGTGAAAAAAAAAGTTAGAGATTTAATCTTGTTATTCACTAAAAATGAATTATAAATTCTTTTTAAGTCAAAAATTAAGAAACTAGACAAAAATCAAATGAATTCCAAAAAAGAAATTAACTTTGAAATTGAATAGAAAAATTATAAATTTGAAAATTTATATAAAGAATTACCAACCCAAGAATTTGAAGAATGGATGAGAGATGCATAAAGTTCTCATGTGTAACACTCTTCAACTGATAACAATATCAATGAAGGATTGATGAATGATGGTAATGATGAATAAAATTCTAAATAAGTAAGGATGTATAAACTGTCAATCTAAAGCATTTCAGAAAAAAAGGTTGATAACTTTTATGAAAAGCTATTCAAATATACTTTTTTTGCAGAAATCTTGTGCTCAGCAGCTGTAATAGGCAACCTAATTTACACATACGGGAGAAATCTAGTATATGATGTTCAAGATGAATAACATTTTGTCACTATTTTTGGAATTTTAATTTTTATTGCCTTTTTTATAATTAGAAACTTTGGGATTAAGACAGATTAATGTTGGTATATCATTATTATTAATTAATAGGGTATCATTGTTAGTGCCAATTTTTATCTTTTTAAATTTGCTTATCACAACTGTTTATTCCGAAATGTATCATCTTTTAAGGATTTAAATAAAACCTAAAGAATATCTGGAATAAGTTTAGAAATTATCCTAATATTTGTGCTTAAACATTTTTTTTTTAATAATGTAAATATATATTGATATTTATAAGATTTTATATTGTTGAAACCTCCATGAATTTTTAAGGTTATATATTTTCCATCATAATATTTTACAATTTGACACTTTATTTGATAGATTCATTAATTGTCCTAGGAGCAATATTAAATGGCAAATATAATAAATCTATATAGTCAGAAAATACTAAAAAAGAAGGCCACGTAAAGAAAAATGATGATGAAAAGTAAGAAGACGAAAATAAAAAAGAGGAAGAAAAGAAAGAGGACAGAGAAAAGAAAATAGATTTAAGATTTTAGATACTTGAGGAAGATTATAAGTCAATTGTAGATCGTTATATTAAAGATTTAAGAATGGAACAATAAAAGCAAAATGTAATCATTTGACATATATTAAAAAGGAAAATACAAGAGCACAAATTATAAATCACAAAGAGTTGATTGTTGTTGGGGAAGCAAAATTTTCTCATGATCCTGCTAATTTAAATAATTCTAGCGAAATATTTGAAAAATGATCCATATATTAATGTTTTTTTATTTTTATAATTAGCTAAAATATAGATGACAATTTCACTTTGAATGCAAATTAATGATGTTCAAGTAAATTCTCATGTAAATATGATATTATTCGTACATTTGCTCAAATATTTCGTTTGATTAAAAGGTTTTATTCGAGAATTATGTAATAAATTAGGTTTTTGGAAAAAATCAATATCTTTATGTGCCGATTGAATATTTTAGTTACAGATAAGAAATAATAAAAAAACTGAAAGGGGTCAGTTGATAATGATTATTAATCAGATTAAGATTTATCATTATAAAATTATATAGATATATATTCTATTGCAAGCATTTTTTGATCAAAGACTTACTAAAAATGTTAATTGTTAATATTTGAATACTTCTAATATAATTTCATTTTAATTTTATATCAAAAGCCATATCATTTCTAGAATACTAAAACTTTAACTTGATGAAAATAAATTTCTATTTCAAACCCTGTTTGCTATTAATTGATATATTGATAAATTTTATTAGTGATGAGAAACATCTTTCGGATAGTTAAAATAAGGTAGATTATAATTTGATAAAAAATGTATAATTATTTTTGATTTATATGATTTTCACTATTGCTTAATTTTCACGGAACTAACATTTCCATCTTCCCATGTAATAGCAAATCCGTAATCATCAAATGAGCAATATTTTATGTTATTCTTTTCTATCCAATCAGCATGCACCACACTAAAGTGTGTAATATTAGCTGCATCTTTTCCTTAACTTCTTTGTAAGTATCCTTAGATCAAAGTTGGGAAGTGAAATTTGTATACAACAAATTAACCATTTGGATCAATCAATAAACTTACATTTTTGAGTAAAATCAAGGATTAGAGTAGTTCATTTGCTCCAATACTAATATTTATTTATAATTATTACTTTTATTATTTAAATGAATCCACTTTAGTATTTGATCCCATCTATTTTGGAATCTCTTATTATTATAAAGGTGTGATATTTATGATTACTATTTGATTACCATTTGTATAATTATACAAACCCTCATTAATATCAGCATTCATAAATAGTGGAGTGGAACTTTAATCATAAAAGTCAACTTACACATTTTACCCTAGATTAACACCTTATTATTATAAATATGTTAACAACTATTATATATTATCAGTGAAATACATCAAGTATAGCCATGTTTGGTAGTTGATTTGTCAATATTTACTATCCTTCAAAATACACATTAAATGTTGGCTATGCTTAAACAACATAAAGAGCTGCATTTGGTTAAAAAAATTATGAAATGTATGAACTATCTTATGGGTTTAACATTGTTTATCCATCCAACGTTAAACTGTATTGTTACCTGTCTAATTAGTATTGCGCCAAGTAATCATACATATTTGACACTGTATAATTTGATTGATATTCTATCGGAGCTATTTGTATTCCAACATTTGACCCATCGAAATAAATACTCATTTTTATTATTATTATTAATAGAATTCCATGTTTAATTAATCAAATTTCAATACATGTTTTTATAATTATAATCATTTAGAATATGATTGAAAGCATATTATTTAATTATTAAATCTAATACTAAATCTCTAGTAAAAAATCATTATTCAATATTCATTAGATGATAATCAGTCTGATTTCTCTTCACATTAATATTCAATAAACGCTGTCGCATTTATTAATATCAAGTTATGTAGCTTACAAATCTGAATGAGAAATGGTTAGATACTTTTTGAACTGAATTAGATCAAGAGAAATCTAATGATTTTCATAATATATACTTTATAAATTAATTAATCAGTATTAATACTTTTTCTGATATAATACTTCACTAATCATCTTAGTAATGGTGTTTATTAAATACATTAATTGTCTTTCAGTTTAAGATACCTCTGTTAAACTATTATTAGGATCGAATGTGAAGGTGAATTTATTATGTCTATAGTTGAATATCATCTATTTATTAAAACTTGTATTATCTGTTTCTATTTGGATAGTTGCTTAATTTTGAGGTATGGGTTATAATTATAGCTTATTTAGGGATTTAAATGAATACTTATAATACATAAAGAGATAATGTGTTCAATAATTGACAGCTAAGTATTAATTAATTTCAATAATTTGGATCTATGATGATGTTTCTATATTTATAAATAATATCAAATATTTACAATCAATAATGAGATAA
The DNA here is from genome assembly GCF_000165425.1 of Paramecium tetraurelia. Lineage (NCBI taxonomy): Eukaryota > Ciliophora > Oligohymenophorea > Peniculida > Parameciidae > Paramecium > Paramecium tetraurelia. Next base: position 277,370 of record NW_001799488.1, on the reverse strand, counting down.
TTTATATCAAAAAATCCAGCTACAAAATAGGTACTAGGGGAATTCAAGTTTCTAAATGATTAAGAATTAAATCATGTGATACAATAATCAAAGGAGGGATATCAAATCAATAAGAATAGTTCATTTTAAATAAAATCAGAGAAGCTATTGAAGTAGAAATGATATATTAAGTAGGTTGGCAGATTTATTGAATTAGAATTAAGAAAAATATGCTAAATTGATATCTTATGAAATAGGGAAACCTATATCCTAATCAATGGCTGAGGTCAAGAAATCTTAAAATTATTGTAAATATTATGCTGAGAATATAAATAAATATTTACAACCTCAGAGAGTGAAGACAGAAGCCAAAAATAGTTATGTACAATATTCTCCTATAGGTACCATCTACTCAATATCACCTTTTAATTTTCCATTTTGGTTATGTATCAAAAGAATTTAGTTTTAGGTTTTAAGCCAATAATTCCAATGTTAGCAGTTGGTAATGCAGTGATTCATAGACCATCTGATTCTACAGGTCTATGTGGATTAGCTCTATAGGAACTATTTACATCAGCAGGATTCGATGGCAACATTTTTTAGAATGCATTTACAACTGCTTAATAACTTGATTAAGTGATGGCACATCCTTAGATATAGGGTGTATCATTTACAGGTTCCACAGCTGCAGGTTCAATAATAGGAGCTACTGCTGGTAAATATCTGAAGAGAAGTGTATTGGAATTGGGAGGGTCTGATCCATTTTGTATATTATAAAATGCAAATGTTGAATTGGCAGTTCAATTGGCACTTAAATCAAGAGTTGCAAATTGTGGATAAGTATGCTTTTCAGCAAAAAGATTCATAGTTCATTTTCAATATTACGATATTTTTAAGGAGAAATTAGTAAATGCATTGGAGAAATTGAAAATTGGTGATCCTTTATTAGAGACAACCGAATTAGGACCAATGGCTAGAGAGGATTTAATAACAAATATTTTGAATTAGATAAAGAAGGGCGTGGATGGAGGAGCAAAGATAGTTTATGGTGGGAAGAGATTAAAGGAGAATGAAAATTTTATGTTGCCAACAGTAGTAGAGGTGGATGAATAAAATGTATTGGCAAAAGAGGAGACCTTTGGACCATTATTTAGTCTTATCAAAGCCAATAGTAATGATGAGATATTGAGAATTGCGAATAACACATCTTATGGATTAGGAGCAGTAGTTGTTAGTAATGACAAGAAGGAGATTGAGTAATTTGTGAATCATCTAGAAGCAGGAATGGTGTTTGTGAATGAAATAGTCAAATCAGATTAAAGATTACCATCTGGAGGTATCAAAGGATCTGGATATGGTAGAGAATGTGGTGAATGGGGGGTCTAGAACTTCTCCAATATTAAGACAGTTTGGATCGAATGAAAAATATTCACATTTATATAAATAAGAAATTAAAATGAAAAATAAAAGATCATTAATATAAGAATAATAACCAGATCATGATACTATCAGAAGACAGAATGAAATTATCCTGCAACCTGCAATCTAAGTTTATAAGATGTATACTCAATTGCACACAGCAGCCTAGGCTGAATAAGTGGCTGATTCTCTCTCCACAATAGAATTTATGTAGAAACAATGTGATAAGAATATGAAGGTCAGAGAGTTTGCTATGTATGCTGCTTAGTTTTTTAAATATGAACACTATAATTTTGGTTAGCCAATAATGAATTAAGGGGAGTATGGAGATAGATTCTACATTCTGTTACATGGTGAAGTGGGTGTCTATATTAAAAGATCAGCTGAGGATGTTGAATAAGAATTGGATTTCATCACACAATAAGGTAGTGAAACAAACATTGGAGGTGGTCAATTGAAAAAAAAGAAAACTATCCAACTACCTTCATTCAATAGATATGATCTGGCTCTTAGAATGTTGAATGAAAATCCCATGTATCATAATAGTGGCATCCCATTGTTCAAGAAGGTGTGGCAGTACTATTCTGGTTAATGTTTTGGTGATTAAGCATTAATTCTTGATCAACCAAGATCTGCTAGTGTGATTGTGGTATCTGAAGAAGCACACTTGATTTCTATGAATAAACATGATTACAAATTGGTCTATGAGAAATAGATACAAGAATAAAATGTGAAAATTGAATACTTTATGAAATTATTCAATGGAGCTTCCAAATTCACTGTTTCTAAATTCACATAAAATTTAAGAACAATCAATTTTGCATCCTAAACTATGTTATGGAAAGAAGGTGAAGAACCTAAGTTTTACTTTCTGATTCAAAAGGGAAGAGTAGAACTCTTTAGACATATTTAAGATGATGTCACTAATTAATCTACTACAAAAAAGAAAAAGAAAATTGTCCTAAGTTAATTATCAGACAATGCCTTTGTGGGCTAGGAAGAAATCATTGATTCTTTGCCTCAAAGATTGTATTCATGTCAAGTATTGGATAACACTGTTGCCTATTATATGGAAGCAGCAGAATTCAATAATTTAAAAAAGAACTTTCCAGATATCGTTAAATTATTAAAAGATAAAAGCAATCTAATCTAAGAATATATGACTAATAGACAAGCCAAAATCATTTCTATCTTATAACAACATGACAAGGATTAAAGTTCTCAACCTCAACAATTTTAAATTACAGAAAGAAAAACAATCCAAGAAATCTTCAAAAATCCAGAAGAAAGACCAGATAAAAATGATGTGCGATCTCAAAAACCAAGAGTCTTATTGCAATCTGAAATTGCCCATTAGAATATGATCTATCATCTTAAAAAATTGCCTAATGACCCAAAAACTAAATTCCTTATGCTTGATAAAGAAATGATTGATCAAATCAGAGACAGAGTTTCCAGAAAAATCTAAACTAATGCTGAAAAGAAAATAAGAATCAAAACTACTTCCCTTGATGACAACCAAATTTTAATTAATAGAGTTCAAAGTGCAGCCAGTACAAAATCCAAAAGATTAAAAAAATTTGATAATATTGAACCTGTACTTTAAATTACTTCTTCAGAACCAAATCTACTTTCACCCAATTTTGCTACCTCTTCTACCACAACAATACCTATTGTTCAAAGAGCATGGAATCCTTTGAGTAAATAATTAAAAGCCAGAATGCGTAAAACCATGAGTTGCATGTTTAGTCGAAATACTGTCCCTACAAGATAAACTGAATCTGATGAAATTTTTTCTTAATTCACTCAACCTGTCAGAATTCATACCGGAAAATCTCATAGTAGAAAAATGTAACTAACAATTATTATATAGAACTTCCTCTATTGCTTCCAGAAAAAAAAGTGCTTAATGCCACAGTTTTATTTGATTATTATATTTTTAATTAACATGATATACTCTGCATTCACTCCCCAAAAGAGATCAAAGACAGAACCCGATGATACAACTGTAGCGACTCCTTTCAACAATCCTGTAAAATCTAATGTAATATCTAATTTAGTCCTTTAGGATTAAAAAACATAAATAGCATAAGTATACAAAACAATACAACTAATGAATCAATGTCCTAAAATTACTATTAAATATTCACAGATTAAAATTGTACTAGCAATTAATTCAATCTTCAACCTAATATCAAAACATAGATCAACAAAAATTTAAAAATATACACTAATTTTATTTCAAAATTTATCAAATTATAAAAGAGCCAAGAATGCACAAAATAATGAATTTTTATGCCATAGGCGATTATAATATTTTCAAGCAATCTCTAAATTAATAATAAATACTGTTTAAATTAAAAAGGAATTTTTATTTAAAGTAAGTCACCAACTTGTAATAAAGAGGAAGCTCAGTAAAGTGTTGAATAGAATTGATAATTAAATTTACCAAAGTAAACTTGTATTTATTTTAAAACTTTTTTAATACTCTAAAAAAGATAAGAGTCTTTTAGTTGACCTTAATTACTATTATAGCAAAAAATCTATAACAAATTCAGAAAATATGGCAATCAAATTTGCAAGCTCGACTTAAATTACAACAGTTATTAATAAGATAGTTTTGTAACATCAAATAAGATTTTTCATAAAATTGATTAAATCAAATAAATTATAATAATCAATCAAATAAATTTAATTGGGAGAAAACTTTCCATTTAATAATAGGAAAGTTGTAGTTGGAGAATTTGAATTACTTGAGAGAAAATTAAATAGTATCTGCCTTCTCAATTCAGTAATAAAGAAGAAATTGCAAAATTGTTTTTTGTAATTATAATTACAAGATGTGAATAATTCTAAAAGGAAAGTAAGCATTAAATCATCACTTCTCAGTTCTAGTTCTTCAGTTTTGAGAAAACTAATGAGACAAGGAGAGAGCATAATTGAATTATACTCATCAACTAATGACACTGAGCAAAGTAAAAAGGATTAAGAACAGGATGAAATAATTTTAAATAAGAAAAAAATTTTATGTTAAACTTATCATCCTGAATCTCTGATTAAGAAGCGTATCTCCATAAGTATATAATAACAATCTATATTTAGTTAATTTATCTTAAAAAAACGACATGAGTAAAAAGTAATCTTTAGAACTCAAGACAACTAGGATTTCAGAGTAGAAATCGATCTTTTAAAGGTTTGTTCTAATTTTTGTAATTGTAGGAGTTCTGGCAATATTTATAATGTTTCAATGAGTGTTATATATAATCATACTGCTTAAATATTGCAATATGCTTCTGATATTAGATATTAATTTATTTGATTTATGTATTTAATATTTGCATTGATCCTCAACCAAATTGTTGCTCATGAAGGATGCTAACATGAGCACCATAATCATAAAGAAGAATACACAATAAATAATCTAATATATGCAGTAGCAATATTATAACCTGATAATGGAAGTGGAGTTAGTGGAATTGTAAAAATGATTTCAGATGGACAATCTACAACAATTTAAGCTAAGATTACAGGATTATCAGATGGACTACATGGATTTCATATTCATGAATTCGGAAATTTAATAAAAGGATGTATAACTGCTGGACCTCATTATAATCCTCATGGAAAATTACATGGCGGCCCAAAAGATTAAGAAAGACATGTTGGTGATTTGGGAAATGTTCATTCAGAGAATGGAGTTGCTCATTTTAAAATAAATGATGATTTTGTGAAATTAAGTGGTGAATTTAGTGTGATTGGAAGATCTATGGTAGTACATGCAAATGAGGATGATCTTGGAAAAAGTGATCATCCAGATAGCAAGAGCACTGGTAATGCAGGGGCTCGTTTGGCTTGTGGTGTTATAGGAATTAGCGGACCCTTTGAGTTTGATTGATTATTAATTTATTATAAATGAAATCATTTAATTCATTTCTGAAATTACTTCACATCTAATGGGAATAAATATGTAGTGATGATATTTCAGATTCAGTAAGAGATAAACTCAAATCATCTCTATAAAATCAAACTATATTAGAATCGAGGTTCATTTCGTTATCCAAAACAAAAAGTGAGAATCCATAAGAATATGAAAGCTTTTTCGCTTAAGAGAGAGACTCCCCATTCTTTTCAACTTATTTGCTCATCTGCACTGTTATCAAAGAATACTATTCATAAACTGATAACATGTTGAGTGAATTGTCACCTAGTCTATTAAGCTCTAGTTCAACTTAATAATAAATAACTATAGAATCAATCATAGACTGTATGGATAATCTACTTTATGAGTATGAAAAATTAACAGAGATCAATTTAATTGTTAAATCAGTCATATTCGAAGTATTTTATTAGGTTGGAGGAAATGTCACAATCTTTGTAAAGAATTTAATGCTTAATAATGATTAGCAACATTTGCCTTAAAAATACGTAAAGGCATTCATTAATTTATAAAAACTTTTAAAATTGAATATCTCTCTAAATTTCAAAGAAAAACAAAAGATACTGCCTTTTATTTATTAAATGTTATTAGGAAATGCTCTATATTTTGCCTATTTAGATGAAATCGAATATTAGAATTTCATGGATATTTTTTCATTATTTTAATAATGTTTTTTAGAAAATTACAAACAATTACAAGAGTTAAGTGATATTGAACAATTTTAGGAGGTACCATTTTGTTAAGTTTATTCATAATGTTTAAAATAGAAATATCAATAATAGTAATATTCTTAATTTTTACAATCTAATGTTACTAGATGGATTGATTAGATCAAGGAGTTTAATGATATCAATTATTATTTGATTTTTGTTTATTTGATTTAAGCAACAGAGTTTGTTGATATCATCAATTTTGATATTGAAATAATTAAAATAAGAAATCTATAAATTATAAATTTAGTAAAGTAAAAGAATAATAGAGTTGTTGGTCATCTATTTAATCAAATATTATAGAATCCTTAATTATAAAGTCATATGTAATATTTTGATGAAATATTTTAACATTAGAATCATGAAACTAAATTAATCTATTTTAAATTAATTGGAGAACAACTATTATAGATAAACAACACCTAAATTATAGACTAGTATCTTTGCGTTCACCTAAATGGATTAAAAGAGTTTATTAATGTCAACAATCTAAGTACCCAACAACTTATTCAATTTATAACATATTTATGTAGATATTACAATCAGTTTAACTAAAATTAAAAACGAGAATTCGATTCTTTGATTATTTAGTTTTATTCTTAAGAAATCAAGGATGAATAATATTACAAGAAGTTTGATTAAAAAATCTTACAGTTGCTAGAAGATGAATAAATTTATTAATAAATTATCGATATTGCGATTAAAAATTCCTCAAGAAGCAAACAACATAGTTATGGTTTCTTGGTTTTCATTTAAGATGTAATTAAATTCTATATTATATTAGTCCATCTCAATCAATTCTGAAAGCCTACCCCATATTCTCAAATTTATCCACTTTTTAATGGGTTCTTGTAAGATAAACAAGAAAAAATAAAATAAGAGAAATATCAATTATAAGAAGGGAAAAGGAACTAGAATCCTGGATTTTCTATTGTCCAATATGAGAATTTTTATAACAATAATAAAAAATGTTTATGATCTTATGATCAAGGAATCTAATTTTAATTCTGTCGAAAAATAACATTAATTATACACCGAAATCTATCATAAAATCACTTATATCATATACTTAATATATTGGTTGATTGAAGATAAGAGCATATTAAATTCAGGAGGCATTTAATAAATCAGTTTGGAATTATGTCAGATTCATTATAAATTCACAATCAACTTAATAGTTATTCTACAGAAAACCAACAATCTTTCATCGAATACTCTTTACTAAATAATTAATAATATCAATTCTATTGCTCATGGATATGATTATATCAATTATATTAAAGAGTCTTATTTTGATAAAAATAATAATTTAATAAATCCCTAAGATGTATTTGAATAATTAAACGAAAAACGAGTTCAAATGAAATTGATTTTTAACAAATTCTATGAAACAAGCTTAAGTATACTGTTTGAAGTGCCAAATATCACAATAGATAGGACATTTTATTTGCAAATTTTGAGATTTCAACTAAAAACCCAGATCTCCCTTGTGCTTTCGTTTACAGATTTTTGTCCTAAGTTTATTTTCTATTTCAGAATTGAAAGAGACCCTGAAGTAATTAGTTTAATGAAACAATGTGCAATCATTGTGGTTTCATTGAACTAAGATCCTTAAATAATAAAATAACTATTTGAAACACTAAGTTATCATTAATCCACAATATTGATGAATGATCTTGATGAAATGTAATTAGATGTTAATGATAAGGATGATATTTAATAAGCATATAGATTGGCAAACTTATCACCTTATCGAATTCCTTTATTACTTCAAAGTAGTCTATTATTAAGATTGGTTGATGATAAAAATTATTACATTAAAGTTGTTAAGATAATTTTGGAGATTTTTCTATAGGTTTACTAATAGTGGCAGGAAATTTTGTAATCCCTATAAAAATAATCAAATCTTTTATATTTTTAAGGTGGATCATCATCTATTCAGGTCAATTTGAATCTTGTTATACCCATTTAATTAATTGAGATTAGAATGAAATTAAGACTTATCGTCTAGGAAAATGAAACTCCGAGTATGTAATATTTAGATAGAATGAGTTTTGGGTCATTTTTAGTTAATTCTGAGTATGTTGGAAAATTGATCATATTTACATTAATATTTGCAAAAAACTAAGAAATTCAAATATCAATTAATAAATAGAAATTTATCATCACTTATAAATAGGATGAATATGATTAGGAAGAAGGGATCTCAATCAAATTCGATTTATCATAGTGGTTTAATTTGAATTTTTACATAAAAAATAATAATAACAATCCATAAATGATACTTGAGATTAATGAAACTAAATATACTCTGTAATTCAAATTACCTCAAAATCAAATACTATAACTTAATTAATTCGTTTTGGGAGTTACATTGAATTTTGATATAGAATAATCACAACAAATGAATAAAAAACAAAAGTTTTAAACATAATTCCTTGATTCTTTTATATTTTTGAATTAATCATTCGATGGATAAATATCAGAATTCAATTTTATAATAAATGACTAAAAAATTAAGTTTGAACAATCTAGTAATACAAATCTATAGAAGCAAACTAAAAACTTTATTAATTCAGGAGTCATAATTGAAGAGGAAATTGAATTTGATGATATCTTTTTGATTACCCCTTGTAGACAAATTCAACCTATAATGTGCAGTCAAAATGTCTATATTTTGGATATGAAAAAAGGACTTGATTTCATATAAAAGTCAGGAGGGTACAATGTCTTTTATATGGCATTGGATGTATTATATGCTGTATATGAAAATACAAATCTAAGTGATTCTGAAGAGATTTTGATTTTGATTTTGAAATTGTTTGAGGAAGACATATAAAGGTAGGCTTCCTAAGTGTCTAGATTTGTTGATTCTAGAAATCTTAAAATATTTGAGGAACATTGCAAATAATGGATTTAAATAAATTAACAAGTTTCAGATTAGTTCATTAAATAATTGTTATCGATTTTTTCTAAAATAGGAGATGAGAAGACTTCTATTTAATATTTAATAACTGTTATAAAGATATTAGACAATAAAATAACAACTGTTGAATAGATGAAATTGATATTCAAGTCAATAGTAATTCAAACATTACTCAAGCCAGAAAATTTAAATTAATTAATTAGTGTTCAACTATATTTTGAAAGCAGATAAATATTTACTTAAGTTTCATTAACAAAGGCTAAACCTTTCATCAACCTTGAATCAAATAATTTATTTTCACATTCCTTAACTAAATGCATCCAATATTAAGGAGTTGTGCGAACAATAGATTTTCCTCGCCTTTCTGAATTTTTTAATTTGCTATTAAGTTAAGAACAGTTTAATCTATTTACTTTAGACATATTATAAATAATAGAGGTATTGATAGTAGATTTAATGAAATCAAAAAGTAAATTGAAATCGGAAGAGGACAATTTATTAAACAGTTATAAAAAGAACATTGTATAAATTTTAGATAAGTAAAATAAATTCCATACAATAAATTAATATTTTATGTATGAATCAGAGGTATTTGACAAATTATATGAATTAACTTTTTCAATTTATGTTTCAATAGTTTAAAAGCAGAGGGTTAATTCAAAAAAGGATACAGAATTAGGGTCATTGTAAATTTATTATGATTATTTTTCACCTCAAACATAAACAGAGGTTGGATACTTTTTTATTTCAAAAATATTATCATTAATAAGTCAAAATGAGAAGGATGAGAATTTAATTCATCAACTATTGAAGTTTTTGAATTAATTGTATGCAAACCAGTAGATAAAAGATGCCATGAAGGAAACCCTGACGAGTTATTTTTTGGACATATTTAAGAGTGTTGTCTTAAGAAAATAGTAATCAGAGGTTTTAATAATGAATCTGATGCAGTTTTCAGATTTTGCTCTGTTAATGAAACATCTAATGCCTCATTCTATAAATAAGAAGTAAAACTCTTCGGAATTATTCACTTATTTCATAATATATCTAATAGAAGTGTATCCTAAATGCACAAGTGAGATTTTATATAAAGTTCACATTGAAAGCAATTTGTTCAATAAGGATAGTTTTAATTCATTTCTATAAGCTATATATCCTATAATAATACAGTTTTATGCTATGAAGTAGGTACAGTAATTTTAAGGACAAGAAGATGAGAGAAAATTGATAAGTATTATAACAGCATATCTACATATTGAATAATGCTTTGGAGAGATATCAGATTAGGAATTTGTGAATTGGAACCTATATTCTTAGATAATGGACAAAGGGATTGATCTCTTTAATTATTTGGATGTCTTATTCTATGATCGCAATTTCTACATGCCTGAAAATGATGATAATTTTAATTGGGACACCGTCAAATAAGAGTTTGAGAAGCAAAGAAAATAGAGCAATAGAGTTCTTCCCAATGGAGGCATAAAAAGATTAATGAGACAATTGATAGCACCATATGTTAAAGTACCATAGATGAAAAAACCAATAAAAAATTATCTGTCTATCAACAAAAAGAATTGCTTAGATGGTAAGATTGACTAATAAAGTTGTCTATTAGTAAAAAAATTAATAGATAAAGAATTTTCAGCTCCTCTTTTGTAAACTAAGAAAATCTAATTAAAAAACTACAATTAGTTGTTTCAAGATGCTGGATTTTAAAGAGTTAAATAAAAAGAAACAATAGTAAGGAAATCAAGAACAAGGAAGCATTCTAATTTTTACTAGAGTTTAATTTATTACGCTCTTTCCTAAGACAGTTCATTTGATGAAACATAAATTAAGAAGTAAGAATTATTAATATTTACATAGTCTACAAGAAATATTTGGGAAGTATTAATTGACTAAATTATATGAATGGAAAAATGTGAATCAAAATTATGTTGAATGTTTAATTTATTAATAGGAAGCATCTTAAGATTAGATATTAATGGCTTTGAATTAACTGAATAAAATTAGAACAGAAAATAAATAGAACAATTTAAAATCGTTGCAAAACACGTTTGATTTATCATAGATTGATCAAATCAGAGAGGATACTGCATTTGCGATTCAATAAAGTATATTTATGGATTTTCAAATATATTACCAATTCGTTCATAAAATTTGGTTGTTGTTTCCTAAGATAGCTGATTTTACTGAGATGCCAAAGACATAAAGTAATCTATCAGCACATCACCACTCATCCTTCTCTGAAATGAGTATACCCATTTTTAGAGATTCCGCTAAGAAATACTGGGATAAAGAGTGTCTTGACTTAAAGTAAAGACAAGGCTTATGGTTTTTTGTAGATGACTATCTCCAAGTTCTCTATTAAGAACTAAATAATTTTATCTCCCACCAAGAATTTAAATTTGAAGTTTTGGAGAATATGCAAATGAAAATGTAGGTTTGCCATTTGGAAGATATCACCAGAAGAAGACCACATTTAACTTAAATAAAAATGAAAAACTTTTATAAACCATACTTAAAGACTAATAATTAAGCCAGAAAGAAACTAATCACTCTTGAGGAATCAAGCATAGACAAAAGTAAATCAAATATCAATACTTCCTTTACAATCTTATTGTAAAAATCGGATAACATAGAAGAATCTTTGAGTCAAAGTTTAATTAAGAGAGCCAAACGAAGATCATCTATTAGATCCGAATAACTAATAACAAATTAAGCTAGTGCAATCATTTCAAGTTTTAGAAAGGGGTCATCAGATAGTAATTAATTAGTAACTGCCAAATATTTTTGTGAATATATAACTTAAGAAGCAGCCTATCAAGGAGTGTTGAGATTTAATGATAAGAATCAATCTCTTATATTCAAATCAGAAAAAATTGACATAAAGGAATTATTTACTAGTCCAGAAGTTAAATAAACAACTGAAGAAATATTTCTGGAAATATCTCTGTCTCAAATACTTAGTGTGCATCCAAAGAGATTTTTATTAAATGAGATTGCTATTGAGATATTTCTTCATAGACAGAACTTCTTTTTCAATTTATATAGATATGAAAAACAACAAGAATTAGTGTCAGAATTAAAGAGAAAGAAAGTCTAAGTAGTTGATCCAATTGAAGAATTTAGGAAGAGGAATTATTAATAGAATTGGGTTGGAGGATAGTTATCCAATTTCCAATATTTAATGTTAGTCAATACATTTTCAGGAAGAACCTATAATGATCTAAGTTAATACTTCATATTTCCTTGGGTCATTTCAAATTATAAATCATAACAAATTGATTTTGCCTGGAGGAAATAAGGAAATTAACTTAGAAATCTTAAATTACCAATGGGTGCAATATCAAAGAAATCTGAAGATATCTTAAAAGATTATAAGGAGAGAGATCTGGATTGTATTGACGAAAACTTCATGTATGGATCCCATTATTCAAATGCTGCAATTGTTTTCAACTATTTAATAAGATTAGAGCCTTTTAATGAACTGCATTTTTCGTTATAAAAAAGTAAATTAACATCATTATTCAATAGATAAATTCGATGTGGCAGATCGATTGTTCTCTAAAATAGACATCCTATGGGAAAACAGTGTAAAATAAGACAACAAAGAATTGATACCAGAATTTTACTATATGCCTGAATTTCTAAGGAACATGTAATTTCATTTGTATACTTAGAAACTTCTTCGATTTTGGGACATTGCAATCACAATCTAGAGTCACTGATGTAGAATTACCCAAGTGGGTCAAGACCTAGACAGCTGAAGAGTTTGTGTATAGGATGAGATAAGCATTGGAAAGTGATGCAGTATCGAGTCAATTGAATCATTGGATTGATCTGATATTTGGAATCAACAATAATGGATAAAATGCAGTGGAAAATGTGAATGTCTTTCATTATTTGACTTATGAACAAAACCTACAATTGATTTTAAATAAGAATGAGGACCATGGAACCATTCAATCATATTTAACTCAGGTGTATTACTTTGGTTAAACCCCTAAACAATTGTTTCAGAAAGCTCATTAGAAAAAGAAATATAGTTTATCGTTATACACGAATTAGATCCCCTACTTTGGTGAAAATCCGAATAAAGCAAATAAGGGGTTTATCTATTAATCCAAGCTTGATCTGGACAAATCATCAATACTAGGATTTTACCCTTATTCGAAGAAATGCTTTTATATTTTGAAGGCGGATAATGACAAATACAATCATCTAACCTTATTGGAGACTAAACAGTAAGAAGAGGAGGGATATTATTATTACCATTGTCAACCAAAATAGTTGGCGAAGTTGCCTGAGATAAAAGTGGATGGATGCAATCCTTAGAATATGTTTACTTTCATTTATGAATAAGAGCATTATTTTGGAGATGGATTTGACTCTTAATTTTATAGTATTTACGAGGAGAAACAGAATTACAATTTATATTTCTGTTTGGTAGGATTCTTAGATAAGAGTGTAAAAATCTATGACCTAAAGAATAAGATGACTGAACTCAGGATAGATGTTTCTATTTCAAATGCAAAGAGATAAAAAAGGGCATCTTGTGTTAGATACCATGCTGTAACTAAGATTTTAGCTGTAGGATCTTTGGATGGCTTACTCTAATTATTTTAACTCCAATTCGGATAATAAATTTAAGCTAAGGGAGTCCTCTCAAAGTAATTAAGGAATGGAATTGTGAGTATCGATTTAACAGATTTAAACATATTAACAGTAGATCAAAAGAACATAGCGAGTTTGTTTACTTTGGAAGGAGAGTAATATTTATATTATAATTTACAGCTTATTACAAACAATTTAATTGGATAACTCAGATAAAATTAGTCAATGTTGCATCTAGCTTCACTTTCTAGTATTTAAGAGTTCAAACTCTTAAATTTCATTATACACAATAAATGGGAAATAGTATTTGCAGACTATACAATTAATGGATAAGGTTTCCAAGAATATCCTGTTCACAACTCCCTTCTCATCTAAATTTGTATCAGTTTATATTGATTATCTAAGTTGTTGTATTCGTCGAATCAACAAGGGGATGAAATAGGGTCTAGAAGCGATCCTTTTATTTATTATTATGACATATTTGACTTGAAGTTGCAGCAACAACAATTAGGAATGTTGAAATATGATAAGATACATGTCTAGAAGGGGAGCCAAAAGGGGAAGCGGAGTCTAAGCACTTCATATTAGCTTTGATAGATGTCTCATTACAGAATAGAATGAGATTAAACACATCTATTTGATTGCCATAGATAATCAGATCCTGTTCTACTTGGATGAATAATATGGTATGATATAATAAGATGTAAATAGATTAAAGACTGGTACTCAGATAAAAATTGAAGGAAGGAGGACTCTCTATAATTTGAATAACAAATTAGATTATCATTACTTAATAATCATTTTAAATTTCTACAGTTAACTTATCGTTCTATCTCTAGGATTCTTAGTAAGTTGAGGTAGTGAATGTTACGAGCTCATCGCTTTTGGTAATTTCGGTTTCCCCTATTTCAATGCTTCAGTAGTGATAGTTAATAATTATGAGAGATCTTTTTATTTTAATAGCAACTTCGGTAATGGCTATTAAACATCGATTTTAATAGGTGTTGGTTCTTCTGTAATCAACAATTCTTCCACACTGATGTTTCCATCTATCCTGATTGAACCCTCCTTCACAGTTGTAGAATTTACTATAGATGTATTTAAATTCACTCGAGATGGCTCTATATCATTAATAGATGATGTATCTTGGATAATCTTTGATATTTTCACTCCTCCTTAAATTCCTTACACAAATTATTAATATTCACTTTTAGTTAACTTCAATCCCTCCTCCCATAATTATAAATTCTAATTATTCGAGAATGAAGGTCCTTATTTTTAATTCTAACCTTCTGTCAAAGTAACACCTTTAGCTACTTCTATTTGATCAAATACATTCTATTATTATTTCTATTAGAAATTCATTTGACTCCCCAAAAAAGGTTTATCTCCCTCTATTTTCACATGAGCAAATGACTTCCCAAATTCAATTACCTTATTCTTTTCTGAAAATTGTACCATCGAACTTACTCTGGGTCTGATAGGTGCTAATTACTCAACCTGAGGTATATTCTATGGCATGAACTTCCCCTCATAATCAAACGTATATTTCTTATCGCCTGTGAATGAACTTGCCAATAGTCTGATCTATCTCAATTATTCTTTCTTCTCTGCAATCCTCTATTGTTCAGCCTACCATTTCTACTGTCGCAATTATTAATCTCTCTCCAACTGCTATCTTAATCCTTAATCAAAGGGATCGTCCTCTACTTTTTGTTACATATTAACAAACTCTGGCTCAAATGGTTCGAATTGAGTTTTTAGTATTTATGAAGCTCTCTTTATTGTAACCGAACTTCTCTGATATCCTGGATTAAAAGAGAAATGAGATTTCGTCACACTATGACTGGTATGTGTAGTCTGGTGAAATCGCAGGTCAATATTTGCAATATAACTTCTCCAACAATCTTGAATTCTTATTTCTGGTTCTGTTTCTAGAACTAAACCCTAATTAATCTTCTCTGTCATCATCTCATCAGGTTCATGAATGCCCAACGACACAACATCCTCTGAAAACTATAGAGTCCATTTTGGCATTATCAGAGGAATAGATTATTCGAGATGCTTTTCTATTAAAATCACACTAGAACGTCTTAATATCTCTCGTATTATCGAACGAACAGCAATCAAACTTTATGATATGTCAACAGCTATATCTCGATAATCATCCAATTTTATAGATTATTATGAACTATAAGACATTTAATGTGATAATAAATTTTATTATTCTGTTTTTCATTAGACTAATACATTGATACATCATCCATTAATCATTGCCTTATTACTAAAAATTTTATGTACTACCAATTCTGGTATTAAACTATTTAATTATCAACTGAATTATTCTGATTATAAATAATCTAAAAGATATTCAGATTTATTTCATACAAATATAATTTATTTGAGGTAATAAATTATTTAATGGAAGCCCACTTTAATATAAACAATTCCTATTTCCCAAAACTACTTTTGGATGGAAACATTGAGATTGTTTAGTATCTCGATTAAGAAAGCTTTAAGAAATTGAGAAAACCAAAAGCCAAATACTCAAGGATATCCTAACTTCCAAATAATTTGCAGAAACTAAAATCAGACTCTCTAGTGCATTCTCTATTATTATGACATTATTAGATATGTACATTACCATTATTCATAATTTATAAATATCAAAAGTCATTAACAGATCATCAAATGTTCTTAAATTCATTCTCTGATTAAATATTATACATCCTTGTCTCCTTCTTTGGATAATCTAATTAAAAAGTATTAAATTAAATATGGAATTCTGAAATCCAAAAAATATTAATATTAGACAAATAATTATAAATCATCACAACAGAGCCTCAGTAGAAGATGACTCAACTAAATAAACAGAATTTAAGATCAGAAAGGAGTAGAGGATTATGAAATTTTCTATTCATATTTGAATTTTATTCGAAGAAAAGGTTTGATGCTTTGATTGCATGGTCAAATCACTTGATTAGTTGATATTAAAATCAAAATTTAGGGAACAATCTTAAAGAACTTAATGTTCGAAATTGTAATTATGCATAATGCTATTTTTATATATTGTTTTTATTTTTTTTGGATTTCTGAATTAATTAAATAGCGTAAATAGTAATGTATTTAGTAAGAAATTTATTCAATTATAATAATTATATATATTATTAAAATTAAATGGAAATTCATGAATAGCCAATAATCAATTTGTTGTCTTTCTTGCATTTGCAGAATCCAATTGGAGATTATTGTAAGAATTTAAATGTATTTAGTCTTATCTGCGAATGTTCCAGACACAATATTTTACGAGAATTCAATTCCTAAATAATGGTTTTTCAGTAAGAAAGCTCAGGTGAGAATGAAATCAAGAATCAAATTGGATGATAATTACATTAGTTAATACTTTTTAGAATTAAATCAAGAAATAGTGGCTATTTGGAGAACCAAATCAGAATTACAAATTTTTAACAAGGAGAGTTTAAGTAAATTCTTTTAGCATGAAGGCTAAAAAGATGGCATTCTTTAAAGGTTCGTTTATCCAAAGGGGAACTATAATTTCACAATATTAATTTAATGGTGTTAGAATTAATCACTATTTGAAAAGTTTGAGAGCAAATTCATGCTATCTGATAAAACAGTCGATATTTATCAAAGAGCATTAACTCATGAAAGAGATGGAACACTGGCTTAATAGATTAATAGTAAATCTTTGACAGAGAGATTAGAGCATTTTAGTGGAGCAATTGCTACTCATGGTAATGATTTAATGAAGTGGAAATCTAAAATTATTAGAATGACATTGGAAATCAAAATAGATAACTCTGGTTAGATTTGGCTTACTAATTGTGTTCTTATGAAATGGTCTACCTAGGAATAAGTGTAAATGAAATCTCTTAGTCTTCCTTAATTTATTGATTAAGAAAAGTTAGTACTCAAATAACATAAGAATATAATGAAAGACTGTCATTGTGAGATGTGTGATACTTTATTTCATAGAAATGATTTATTGAAGACATAGATAAAAAATATTATTGAGAGTTGGAAATTCGATCATATGGGCGATAATGATAAATTATTTGTAACAAAGAAATAAGAAGTATTACTCAGAAAAAAAACTATGGCTGAAAAATTAGATGTAAGATAAGATATAGAATTGAGATAAGTTAATTAAAATTATTTGATACCAACTTTTATCAGAAAGATCTTTCCTAAATTAAAATATTCATAATATAAAGAATTATTGGGTAATCCAGGATTTCTAGAAATGGAATTTAATGTTTGCTATAATTGTCATGTTCAAATTGACAAAGGTGTCAATGTATCATAAGATCTAAGTAAATTAGCAAAGTAAGAAATGCTATGTCCAGCCACTTATCGAGGCCTCCAAAAATTGAGACCTGAAATGTTGAAGGAACGTTTAAATGTATTATTTAGACTTAATAATAGAACACAAGAAGAGAGATATTAAGGAAAATAGCTAATCATGGTCATCGGAGTGAGAGAATTCCTATTATTTCGACAAAACATTTTAATTCAACAAATACAAGCAGAATTGTTGGCATTTCTCCTATAAAAAGCATGATCACTACTATAATGCCAAAATATTCTGTAATAACTCTAGATACAAAAGGAAATAAGAATGCTACAACAAGAACACACTCAAGAAGAGCTAGTGATTTGAAATGAAATTCATCTATCAATTTCTTTACTGATAAAAATTTACATATGGATATATATTATTCATTAATATTATGTAACAAATATAATATCACTCTTTTTGCTCTCTATTTTGATGTAATTTTGAATACTCTTTCAAATCATCTGCACTAAAGTAGACACCATTTGTAGATACTCCCGATGTATTATTTGTATCATATTTCCAAGTTCCTCTCTTACTACAATTTCTAATTTTTATTGGCTATGGTGTAAGTGGTCTGCCATTGTAATATTAGATACCAAAAAATTTGCCATTTCTCAATCCCTTAAATCCGGTAAAATAAATCTCTTACTTTGAAATGTGCTTCAGTAATAATTATAAATTTATTTTCTGGCCAAGTCTTTCTCCATACTTTAAATCCTACTCCATTATTTGGGTATTATGCTAACATTTCAGGTAAACTTTTGTATGGATGTCGGCCAATAACAATCAAATCATTAAAAGTATAGGTTCGAATGGCTTTAGAAAGCATTTCTTCAGCTGCTGTCTTTAGAAGTCCTTACATTATATTTAATCAATTAATTCTTATTGATATAATAATTATTATATAATTATGATATGAAATCGAAAGATGCTTTCTTAATCAATTTGAACATTGAATTTGAGAATAAAAGATTTTAAATTCCTTTATTAATTTTTTTTCAAGAACTTAATAAGTTGATATAAGAATATTTAATTTGTCTTGTCGTATCCTTTTAAAGACAATTTTAACTTTCAACATCAACAAATATCTTATCTCTATAATTAAATATCTTAAAAGTATGCATTTCATCATCTTGATATATTTTTTCTCAGTTTAATAAATACTCTAACTAACTAACTAACATAGAACTAAGAAAAATTCCAATAAAAATATCTCTGAAAATTTGTATTTTGAAAAGATATCAATTCTAAAAGATAAGGGGTTTAAGAATTGGGAATAACATTAATATCATTAATATTTTAATTTGGCTCAATATTTTCTTTATTTTAGAATACTACCAATTTGATATGATTCAGATGTCGAATATAAAGAACCTGATGTATTTTTTCTAACAGATTCTTGTGTTAATTTATTTGCTTTTTCAAGATATCTGCTTCCCTCAGTTTTTCTTCCCAAACAGATTAAGGATTTACCTATTTAATACAAAATCATTTATAATGTGTTACTTTTTAATTCGTGAGCTTTTGCAAACTTTTCACACTTCATTATGGCTTAATCAAAGCACGATATAGCCTGAATATAGTATCCTTGTAGATGTAGAGATTTTCCTATGATTGTAATAAGTAGAATCAACCTTTTTTATAATAGATATATTCGTTCTAGACGCCTTTTTTTAATATCTCATCAAGATATTTTATTGCTTCTTAATGTTTAGACAACCTTTATAATGAATAACCTAATTTATTATTAACACAGTCAACCTAAATAAATTAAAAGTTCAATTTTTTGAGATTCAATATCTCTTGCTTTAATCAATTCTTCATAAGCTTCTTTAAATCTCTTCATTTTATATAAACAAAAGCCTAAAGTTAATAAGTTAAATACGTTCCTTTATTATAATAAAGCATCCAGGATTCTTATGTAGAAAGTTTACTACCTATCAACTCATTATATTATTCAATAGCTTGATCATAATTTCTTTCATTCTGTAACAAGTCCCCTAATGCTAAGATCATAATACCTTTTATTAGCAATAATTTATTAGATTTATTCCCTGCTTCTATTGCTTCATTTAGTGTTTTCATTTTGTTTTAGAAATTTTTAAACGTCAGGACTCAAAGTAATAATTATATTTACTTTTTCCTAAATATGCATATAAATTCTTAGGATCTATTTCAATTACCTTATCAAAGTAATTTCTAGCCTCATCTTCTTTTTCTAAGTCAAGCAATAAATCACCTAAGGTTTAAAATTGAAATTACCCTAGCAGAGATATGCTTTACAATACTTTGGATCAAGGTTAATAGTTTTATCAAAATATTGTTATGCCTATTAATACTCTTTTAAGTGATATAAGGATAAACCTCAACCTATATAAGAATAATTAAGACACCTTTGTAAAAGTAAGACTCTACATCTCGACTATCCTCCTCTATTATTTTGTCGAAAATTTTGCAAGCCTCTAAATTTCGATCATTTATTTGTAAAACTTTAGCTAAAATTTAAATATAAGTAACCTTTGTAAAGCAAACACTCTTTGTCATAAAGTCCATAATTGATTGCACAATCGAAACACTTTAATGCTTAATCATATTATTCCAATT
Source organism: Paramecium tetraurelia (assembly GCF_000165425.1). Lineage (NCBI taxonomy): Eukaryota > Ciliophora > Oligohymenophorea > Peniculida > Parameciidae > Paramecium > Paramecium tetraurelia. The sequence continues at coordinate 256,818 of NW_001799488.1, read as the reverse complement.
AAAAAAGACAGATCCCTACATATAAATAACTGAATATAACCTTAATTTTTATAGGCATCAAAGTGAAATTAATCAATTTCAATAGCTTTTTGAAAACAATAAACAGATTTTTACAAATAATCTAAGTTTTTTTTATCTAGATTCATCAAGGCCAAACCTAATATATTATTATTTAACACCTTTTTAATAATAGCAATCTGTATATCTTTCATCTATTTTAAGAATTTCATCAAATATTTTAATAGCATTCAATAAGTCACAGGATTTTGCTAATTTCAACCCTAAAAAAATATATTCTATTATATACCTGTTTAAAATTTGTTTTGGCTATTATTACTATGTAAAGACAAAAAAAATTAGATTATTGAGGGTAGATTGCTCTTTAGTAAGTAATAGTTATGATTTTTTAAAATGTCCCATATTTTTAATATATTTTCTTATTTCTTTTGGAGATCATTCATGAAATTGATCCAAGCCTTTTCTAATATTTTGAATTTCTAATTCAATTTGTTCCAAAGATATTCTAAGTAAGTCAAATGAGTTTAAATGAGTTCTTCAATCTAATAAATGTTCTGAAGATTATTCCTACAATTTTAATGTAATTAATCATTTAAACATTTATAACAATATTATCGAGTTTATTTGCAATCTGAATTAAGACAAAATCCTACTATTTCCTAATTCAAATGGGTCTATTTTTAACATTGAAACTCTATGAGCATTGATTTATAAATTTTATTCAAAAAATATTATCAGATTTTTATATATATATAAGCATATATAATTTTGCCTTTTTTCACTTTAATAACGATAGCACGAGATGTATATTGTATTTAAAAATATATTTTCACTCACATTCTTGTACTAAATTAAAACTTCTAATCTAAGAATTGAAGATAATTAAATCTTTAGAAACTATGTCCATCTCCTTTATAAAATTTGCTTTAAAATTCAACCCAGTGTAAGCGTAATGAATGTAGAAAGCATTCTAGAGTATCCATGCACATCAGAACTCCAAAGGTTGCCAAAGCATATATCGTAAAAGTTAAACAAATTCCAACAATCGATCCAGTTTGTAATTATGGTTCCAAAGACATTTTGAAGAAAACCTAAAGATATCATAATATGGAATACTTCAGATAATTGAGAATGTGCCAAACTAAGTGCCCACAATCTCAAATATGAAGCTGTATTAGAAACAGCTCCCAATACAAATTCTATGCATTCAATTAAGCTTTCAATATAAACCTCTGAATAATCGAAATGCTTCTCTTCTTTAATAGCTCTACTTTCTACTAATTTGCCAAAAAGTTAGTGTTTCTCCTCCTTCATTTATTCTATTTAGCCATGTTCTTATTCTATTAATTCATTATAAACAATTTATTAATTTCTTTGATTAAAAAACATTCTCTTTATTCTAAGGACTTCAGGTTTAAGTAACATGATTATTGGAGAACAGATGGCAACTCTTATCAATATAGATTAATAGTAAACTTAATGAGGATACATCTCAGTTCCTTTGATTCCTCCTAAAGTAAAGACCATATTAAGAAGTGTGGTAATAATTGAGGGTGGTTCTTGATTATTATTGTAGTTAGTCAGCCATTTAAGGATTATTAAAAATGACATATAACCAAAGGTTGAGAGCATGAAAGCCAGTTCAGGTAAAAAGTTAAAGATGAAGTCAATAAATTTTCGTTAATATAAACAATTCCAACCTTTCAGAAGGATTCCAAAGACCATTTGAGTTACTCCAACGATTATTGCAGTTTTCATTTTGAAGGAATTCATTACTGTAAGGTGGGATTCTGACATACTCCATTTACCATCAAAACCCAATTAGAACTTTTCTAATTTATACTCTAATGATATCGAAAAGAAATCATTATAAATAAAACCACAATATGTAGCAAAAAGACCCATCAAAGTAAGGAGATACCTACATTGATATAAGCTCTAAAAGTCTGCATATGCAAGATAGTCACTGCTATTTTCTAATTTGATTCTTTTAAGGACTCTCTAACCAAAGATTAATAAATAGAAACCAAAGAGTGTTAATACTACCTTTATATAGAAAATATTTTACTCCATGTCCAATATCTCCAAACATCATACCAAATAAAAATGGGAAAGTAATTACTGTGAAAAGTCCAGGATTTATTTCATCGAATCTTGGAATGCCATATGTGTTGACTAATTCTTAGAAAATGTAGGTAAAATCATTGGTTTTCATTAGACTTGGTGGTTCATAAATATTTTCATTAATGTCCTACATAATTTCAACTTGAACTCCAAATGATTTGATTTCTTCAATGTCACTTTATTCACACCATATTTGTCCAATCAAAAATTGAGATTTAGCTTCAAAAAATGTTAGATGATAATAAGTTGCACTTATTATATCTAAAATGATATTCAATTCGCAAATATAGGAGCAATATCCATAATCATAGATTTCATCTAAATTTAAGACTTTCTCCACTTAAATATCTGAAAAGAAATCCAATTGTTAGTCTATTTCTTATTTGGTTGTTGAGATGACAATATCCAAATTGGCTATATCATTTTCTAATTCCAAGATTTTATTTTCTACTTTGCTCTCTTCAGGTACCTAAATTATGGATACATTAAATGCCTAGATTGATTATGTATGAAATTACTTCGCATATCTTTAGTAATTTATTTTTTAAATTCTCATGTTTACCCAAAGCAAAAACCAACGTGAATAGAGTTCTCTAATTATTTAAATTCTTAAATTTAACAATTCCATTTTCCTTTGAAATTCTAAATACTATTCGATTAAACTTGTGCGAGTCAATTGTATTAAGACATCCAACTATATACCCTAATTAGATTCCTGAAAATTTGTATATGAAGTCTTTGCAATGTTGTAAAACTGCACTTAAATTTAATCTTATATATACATCTCTTCGCCTAATTTGTTCCTTTATTCCATAATCGATTGTAGATTTGCTTATTGATTCAAAATAAATTGGACTTTGTGTGTTAGTTCTTATTCAATTTTTATGGCCTAATCGTCAGTAATTTTGATGTTTGAAATGAATACTTCATAGTTAGGACAGTAATGGATTTATTTGTTATATAAGTGCAGAAGGTGTTTGATCTCACCAATTTTGTTATAAATATCATCACATCGTTTTAATTATTTGTAATAATCATGTTCATGAAATGCACTGCTTGAACAATTGATTAAATTAACATTTTTCATTTGCCCAACTTTAGTGAGGAGATGGAAAGCTTATTCTCTTTCAACATACAGTTTATAAAGATGTATTTCGGTTGCTCTGAACATTTTAATTAAAATAAACTTTATTAATTCAATTATCCATTCTAATTTATTACATTACGAATTCAATTCTTAATTTTAATTTCCTTATAAATAATGCATAGCAATCATATTATCTTTTGATAATAAATGAATAATATCCATTAAAATAAATATATTCAAATGGCCAGTCTCATATACTATAAAATACAACATCATTTTCATAACATAGCAAATCTCTTTTCACAAGTCCTTTTATTGACTCTATCAACTCAATCTCTGTTAGAATTACAGATCTCTTTATCAATTAAGCTAGTTTTCCATACAGAGTCTACTGCTACATCTTTTTCTCCTATTTCATAATCTTCATGATCCCTGCCTCTATTCTACAATATAAACTCAAAATAATACATAAGCTTTTTATTTTATTCATACTCCTCTATTAAAATCTCCTACTTCTTCACTTCAGGTTTCTAAGCAAATTCAAAATTTTACAATAAGTTAAAATTCTCCTCACATATTTAAAGTTCATTGCTATTAATTTTTTTAAACACCCCTATGGTTATTAATCTCTAAGCCCATTCGATATTATTGATTTTAGCTTAATTAACTTTCTAAAATTGTTATAATAGTGCTAATTCTTGTAAAGTAACAAACAGAATGGTATTTTTATACTAAACCTATAAAACAATTTGAAAGAGTTGAAATATTTTATGAGTTTGAACTGGAATACTTTTGAACTATTATTCTATTTATTTAGTGATTGGGAGTGTAATATCTTTTAGAGGACTAACAATATTTTACTAAACTTCTCCTTTATTCCAAAAATAATTGGACACCACCAAGATCTCATTAAAGTATTATATACTAGCTATAAAATCTAAAGTTTAAAAGTATGCATTTGGTTTCTGATTTGTCATTATATATTTTGAAACTGCCATTTACAATTAGTATTATTAGAAGAGTTGACTTTAATTTAATTTTGAAATCATGAACTTTTAAACAAACTAATGGATAGTATCTTTGCTTTGGATTTCCTTTGCAATACTATATATTAATTATTTATCCTTTAGTTAAGATTCTACTTAATTTTAGATGACACTGACATATTGCAATTGCTATAGTTTTATGGCAGAATTAACAAAATAATCCAATTTGTCATAATCCTAGATGTTCATCCAAACATATTTTGAAATAATAGCCTAGGCAGTATCCATGTTTATTTATAATAAATGCAGCAATTCAATGAGCAATGATTCATCTAATTGTATATCTTTGTTGATAAATTTTTATAGTTACTATTGCAATTTTTCAAAGAATTTATTTTATTGCTCATTTCTCTAAATCTGTAATAATATATTCCCATCTTAAAATCTCTAAATAATTATTACCTTTCAACAGAGTTGCATAATCAATATAAGTAGTATAATCAATATCATCATGATAATATGCTGCAACTTATTGGAAATCTCTATCTTTCAAGTTATTTAAAATAAATTTAAGCAATTCAATTTTCTAAGAAGATGACTTGATCCCTAAAATCAGGCATTCAGTGATATCAATTGATGTAATTTTATTTAACCAATACAATCTCTATTTAACAGCCACAATATTTCTAACACTTAAGAGTTTTGAGATGATTGAAATCAATTATTATAAATTGTGTCTTATAGCAATACCGCATTATCTTATGGAGAGATTCGAACAATCCTCTGAATTAAAGAAATCCTTCAAAAGAGGTTCACAATCAGACACCTTATAAGTTTTGAGATTATTAGGTCCTTTGTACATTATAATAATGTATTAAAATTAATATTCAGACTTAATTTCATAAAAATACATCATCAACACACTAATTTCCTTGCTATTATCTTATCATTGCTAATTGCTTTAATCAGATGATCTATAGATTAATTTATAAGGAATACCAAATGTTCTAAAATCGGATTCTGGCCTAAGGAAATGTGTAATTATCAATCTTAAATTGGCACCATAGAAGTCCTCTTAAAATTCTCCATAAAGATGAACTTCAATCGTTTGGGGAGTGTCCAAAAAATATGGATTATATCCAATAGACAAAACTCCACCATATTGCTTATTTTCAAGGTAAGTAATACCTGCATACACCCCTGGCAATAGATTTTTGGTTAGTTATTAAATCTCCTCATTTATTTATAAATTTGCTAATACTTTCATTAAGAATGATTACCTGTGGGTATGCCTAACATAGTTCCGCCTCTGTTTCTACCATGAATTATCTTGCTTGTGAATTCTATTGGATTCAATTTTATAAATGTATTCCAGTACTTGGTTGAAGCATTCTCACTCTCATTTACTTTATATTGATCGGCTGAAAAAATCGGTTAAGTAACCAATTTAAATGATTACCAAGGGAAGGTTTCCCAGGATTCTGCAAAAAGGATTGGTTTATTTTATAATAATTGATTCCAATAATCTTTATCCTTTAATTTATGATTCTTGAACAGAACTACATTTAGATTCTTTTTAAGTAACTATTCGCAAAAATCTATTCTTGGATCTATGAATATAGCATTTTAATCTGAATCTGTAAATTCTTGCCAGTTCAAGTAGGGGAAGTGCTATTGCAACAATTATGCGAATTCAGAATAGATGATTGGTTAAATGTGTTAGGATTCCAGAAATTACACTAAAACTATTTTATCTGATTCTTACGTGTTTCGATGACTCCTATCTATGGCTTTAAAATGCTTAAATTCTACAGCAACAATTCTTAGGTTTCTAAGTACTTTTTGGGATTCTCTTAAACATCGTTCAAACCTAGGATTGGGATAAATAGATTAATTTACTTAAATTTAGATCGGGATTTTGCTTTTTCAGTATCGAAAAGAGCAGACTATTGAAATCAAGAATGATCTCACAATTTATATAGCATTTGCTGATCATATATATTAAAAAAAATATACCATAAATAAAAATATAAAAATGCATTTTGGAAAACCAAGAGGTGGCTCTTCCGGATCAACTTGGGAAAAACTTAAAAAGTCAATCTACCCTACTAATAAAGCAGAAAGAGAGAAGAGGAAGAAGCAGTTTTTGGATGTCGCAATTTTTGTTGCTTCTATTGTGGCTGTTAGTGTCTTTGAAAAAAGGATTCAAACTCTCCTTAAAGTTGATAAATCAGAATTAACTTAATTCAGCAACATGTAGCAATCAATGCACGCAGCCTATTGATTAATAAAAATAAATAATATATATGATTCGTAAAATTGTGACCTCTCTTAAATAATTTCGAAGAACTTATGAGGATCAAAAACTAGGTAGGCAACTTGTTGGAACAGATCCACATGGCAACCTCTACTATCAATACTATGATTAAAATGGAAAACCAACTAGAAGGATGAGTGAGAGAACAGACAAAATGGCACCATTTGTAGATCCATTATGGGAGGAATGGATAAGACATATTAGAGACAAACCATACACAGAGGAGGAGAGAATGGAATTGGAAAAATAATAAAGAGCATACAAAACCAAAGTCAATGAGTACGAGTAGAAGGATGCAGAAATGATGCAGCAGTTCAAGAAATCAAATAAAACTTGGAATGCTAATAAAAAATGAATTATAAAAATATATTTATTTTATTAATATCTTTAGGCTAGTTATTTTATAACAAGAATCCTATGAGGAGGATACATATTTCCAATAGTATTTGTTATGCCTGTAGTTAGGGTTATTAAAAACATAAATATGAATTATTATCATTTTCTGATATTTTCAGTAAAATAGAACCACATTTGAATTCGCATTACTTTGAGTTGCACTAAAATTCTCAAAAGCCTTTTATATCTTAGTTTAGATTGACTTTAATATATTGTGAAATAGGATAAACTGTTTTTGACATAGTAGGAATTATTATCTGATATCCAATATTATTTAAAAGAGTAACAATAAAGTTATAATCATTATAGAACACCACCCTATAATATCCTAGTAGAAAAACATATCTTGATGAGTGTCATGCATAAGTATGATCAAAGTTATGAGTAGGGATAATATTAATACACAAGATTCACTAATTAATTGTTTCCTATATTCTATGAGGGAAATGATTGGTTTGTAATTAAACAAATAGAGTACTTGGATGAAACTTAAAAAAGATATAGATAAGCTTTAACAATAGGGGAAGGATGAGCAAAAAGTTATCAGAAGCATAAACAATGATTTTTTGATTAGTGTAAACAGTTTATAGAAGTGAGTACAAGAAGTTGTACTTATTTTTAGACCTTCAAAGAGGGAGCCACATTTTCGAACGTAGTCTTTTTATTCTAGGAAATATGTCTATTTGGCAAGCATAGAATAGTAAATAAATAATAGTAAGCAGTGGATAGTTGTCAGAAGAATGGCTATATACACGTTGATTGCAATAAAGGGATTGTTAGTTGTAAATAGTAACTTTAAATCGAATAGATTAAGTAATGAGACAAATAGAATGTCATAGGTTAATATCATATGAGTTGAAATGAAGCCTGAGAAGTATAATTTATTGATTACGTATTGGCAGGATTATTGAATATATAATTTAATATGCAATTAAATGAGTTTTAATTTTAATAGGATTGAATCATCATCATCTTCCTTTATCCTTACTTAAAATCTTTGCAATTATGATAATAACAATTTGGCCATAGGATACAAGAGTATGGCAAATACAAAAAGTAGAAATAAAAACGGGTAATTCAACAGACAATATGAGTAATATCCATCCCTCTTAATTTTATCAGGCAAGAAATTATATTATTCTAATTCTTTTTGAGTCAAAAATGTCAGAGCCACTTATTTTGTGAAATTAGAAAAGTACTGCAATTAAGCAAATTTAAATAGGTCAAAATAGTTTTATAAATTGGATGGTAAATTTACATTAATATATTTTAAATATGAAAACATTTGGATTAGATCGATTGCATTATAAACAACTTCGATTGTTCCAGTTATAAATGTTGCTAAACACACAAAACCAAAAATGTAAAATAGGGTCTAATTGAAGGAGATCATTATTTCATTAAACAGTTATTTCCATTATTCAATGAATAAAATGTCAAATATTTGAAAAGTGAGAAAAGATAAAACGATATTTTTTTTGCTGTTGTTTTTGTATCTCTAAACAATATTAACCTCCATTTTATCTTTTATACAATTATTCTCAAATTCGATGTTTATTTCAATAACCCTATGCTAAAAGTACATTTCTTCTGTGATATTCTATTTAACCACAATCAAGGATTAATTAATTTAGCAATTTAAAAATTAGATGATAGGTACAATTTCTGAATCTGAATTCAACGCATAGTTTTTGAATTGAATAATAAACTATTTAGAAGGTGCATCAAAATTGAACTATTATTAAGATACTTGAATTTCACCTTATATTAGAGTATCACAATGACCATCAATACAATAGAAACCATCTTCAATTTAGCAATTGGAAGAACAACCATCTCCGTTGAAATTGTTCCCATCATCACATTGTTCTTACGTTGTTTTGATGTTGTCTCCACATTTTGAATAGCATTAGTTATTTTCAAAATCTGTGTAATATCCATGATTGATTTCACATAATTGACATGATTAGAAATCCTTATTAATTATTTTACAAGATGAGCAGTTATTTGGTTGATAAAAACAGGTTTTGCATTCTATATTGCATTCCTAACATTAGTGATTCGCATTTAAAAAATATCCATCCTTGCATACTTAACAGAATCTATTAGCTTCACATTGTATACAATTTTGAATGCATCTTGAACATTATGATGGATATCCTTTGAGATTAATGCAATAATAACCCTTTTATATGGTACAATTAATGCAGCCATATGAATTACCATTGTCGCATTCTTCTCCATGAGTCCAAACTCCATCATGACAATTTTGATAATTGCAAATATCAAATGTGTGATTCATAGGAATTGTGCAGTCTATGCATTAATCATTAAACAATTATGATTATTTGTTGCATTAATAACATCTATATTAATCACATTTCAAGCAGTTTAATGAACACTAATTGCAAGTCTGATTGAATAAATAATATCCATCTACACAACTACTGCATTTCTGTTCATCTATACAAGTATTACAAGGCTATTGACATAAAATGCAATGTTGATTTTTTTGATAGTATAGACTTTAACATGTAATACACAATTCTTGACTTAGACAATTTTCACATGGATCTTAACATTTTACACAACTGTAACTAGCATTTAAATAGTATCCATCTTCACAAGTAGTGCATTGTTGACTTTTCTAACAAATTAGGCAATTTAGAGGACATTAAACAATGCATAATCCATTAATGAGTTAATAGTCATTTGAAACACAACTGAAACACAAGTTTTAATTTGAACAAGTTAAACATGGGGATTAGCATGGAATACAAGTTGATTAATCGAGATAATATGAATTATCTACACAAGTTAGACATTGGGTTTGAGTTAAGCAGGTTAAACATGGAGAATCACATTGTCTACATAGACCAGATATAAGATAAAATTATTAAGACACACATGTTAGGCAATTATGTAATGAATTGCATGATTAACATGGAAATTGACATTATTTACAAAGTCCAGCATCTAAATAATAATTATTTGTAATGCAGCTCTAACAATTCGATTCTGATGTACAAGTTAAACAATGTTCTGGGCAATCGACACAATTTTGGGATGAATCAACAAATTATTTCTGTGAAATGCAGTTGAGACATTATGAATTATCATCACATCCCAAACATCCAGGATTAGTAAAGCAGGTTGAACTAGGTCCATAGCCATCACAATAAGGGGCTTGGTAAAAATAACAACGACATTGATGTGAGGAACCGTGACAAATACATATATCAGTTTGGCATTCTTACCTTGTGAGAATATTTTCTATTTAAGTATTAAATAATTACAAGTTAAGTAATAAGCATGAAATATAACAATAAGAAGCATGATTGAATTGTTCAACAAAATATATAATATTAAATTTATATTATGAATGAAAGTTTAATGGTTGCATAATTGAAGCAAAGGTTCTCCTAACCTAATTAATTGCAGAGAGGCTACGATGAATTGTTGGCATATTTAAAAAGTAACGATATCTCATTTGAATTAATGCTAATGAAAATGAAATTTGAAGAGAAACTAAAGAAGAATGAATAAGCATTAAAAACATGGTATTACAATATAATTAAGAGTAGCAATTTTTTATTGTTCTTGTAACCGAATTCTTAGGAATTGCATATTAGGAAATTGAATATTCTAAAGCAACTATAATATTTCAAGGAAATATCAGATGAATTATTGATCATTAAGTAGCTATTTCCTTAAGTTAATTTAATGCAAATATGACTGAATGATATAGTAATGTATTATCACATCTATTCACATAATTACTTTAATCAGGTGATTTGAATTGGGATTCTGAAATCCATTTCTATGATAAAATTTCAAATGAATTATATATAAATAGATAAATTAGAATGCAGATTGAACATTCGGAAGACAATTCAGATATTCAATCAGTAATATTGTAAAATACTATAACTTATTCTTTTTCAATATTTACGAGAAATGTGGTAAAATGGTTGATTGAGTCATTTTCTTAATTGTGTTATTTTGACTCTTCAATAAACATTTAGTAAATTATATAATTAATCGATATTTCTGAATCTTATTATGATATGATTAATTCAATAAAATAATTAATCACATTTACGAGAATGTCATCAGTTCGTCATGTGGACAAAAATATCATATTTGTGCTTAAGGACTAGTAGTAGAATAATGAAATGAAACGATAAAGTATATAATTAACAAATATATAGTCCGCAAAATTAATAAAGAGAAACTAAAAATAATCTTGTAAATAAGTGGATGCAAAGCTTCTCATTCGTATCACCTTTGTGAAAAAATATTTGTTTAAATACTCAGTAAATTGTCTGGTACAAAAAAAGTCAATACTTTTAGAAAATATTGAGAAGCAAAAGAATGCCATCCTCTTTGATCAAATTTCTAATCCCTAATTTAAACAAATTACTATAACTGAGAAAGAGTTTAAGGAACATGTATTTAGTTCACTCCTTGAAAAAAAATATATTCAAGTCAAAGGAGAACTATATAGAGAAGATTTCGAAATAGCATGGAATCTTACAGAAAAGAAACAGCCATTAATAATTTTATTGGGAGGTACATCAGGTACAGGCAAAAGTACAGCAAGCAGTATTTTAGCATCAAGATTTGGGATTTCTACAGTTTTAAGGTAAGAATAAGTTATTATTAAATAGTACGGATTCTATAAGACATATTATGAGGAATTTCCTATCCAAAGATGATAATCCAGTATTATTTGCTAGTACATATGAAGCTGGTAAGACGTTGCCAGACTTAAATATTAGTGATCAAAGAAGGATAATCAAAGGCTATAAAGCATAATGCCAATTAGTTTAATAGAGATTAGAATATGTCATAGAGACTTTTAATGAAAAGATGGAGTCTATTATTATTGAGGGAGTACATTTGACACCAATATTCATGATGAAAATGATGAAAAAATACAAGAGAGTGTTACCGTTTGCTATTTGCATTAAGAAGGAATCAAAACATAAGGAGAGATTTGCAGTTAGATCTAAATATATGACCTTAGATTCGAGACATAATAAATATATTGAAAACTTTCAGAATATTAGATTGATTCAGAAATGGTTCCTAGAAAAAGCAGATGAGTTTCTAATTCCTAAAGTTGATAATGTGAACGTTGATAAAAGTATTGACACCATCCATAGAACCATAATTCAATACATTAAACATTCTTGTGAAGATTTATAAATTAATGAACTCAAGAATGCATTACCCATTTATGAGGAGTTTAATAAAATTATCAGCAGTGTAATCAGTGATGCTTAAAATTCAAAAGAGGTTAAGGATTATATTCATAGCAAAGTCAATAAATCAGAAATAGTTGAATAATTCATTCAATAAATGAATGAGTATTAAGTTGATACAGGCACTCCTCCCTTTCAAGAGAGTGATAAATCCAATCCAAAAGTGCTCATCCAATAATCTGTGTAAAAGTTCAATGAAATCAATTCAAAAAATGAAAAATCAGATAATTAAAATAATCTAACCAATAAAACAGAGGTCAATTACATTGTTGATGATTAAAATGAAAAGAAAGACAATATTAATCATATAAGCGATTAAGAAGATGAAACTGAAGAACGAAGGAGAAGAAATCAAGATACAAATACTATTGAAAAATTAAAAAAGACTAAATCCTTAGAAACACTTGTGACAGTTGCAAATGAAGAATAGATTTAAAAGGAACCCATTAAAGAATAGACTGTTAAAAAGAATTTGAGAGTGGTGTTCCAGGAATTAGAAAATGAAAAGGAAGAATAAGAATTCATTGAATAACGACCTCATAAGACCAATTACAAAGGGATTCTTCAACATCTAACAAAACATAAAAGAATATTTATCAGTAAGAGCATTCCATCATCCAATCTTATTTTTATAAAGAAAATGATATCTAATTATAATAAGAATTATCAAAGTCATGATAGAATTAAGTTACTCTAGAACAATGATGGAAGTTATTGCTTATTTAAAATTAATGTGCAAAAAATTCATAGAAAAAATGCATCCAGAGAAGAATCTTCAAGTGAACCTGATGATAAGTAATTCCTATTTATTTATTCGTAGTGATTAATCTATTGCTCAATAAGGCAAATCATTCATGACTCCATCTAACTTCCCATTTAGTGAGAGAAGAGATCAATCGGATGGAGATTCTGTAAGATTTCGAAATGATGGAATCAGTGATGAAGAAGAAATTGAAAATGATAATGATGCTGTTAATTCTGTTGAAGGTAAACATATTTGTAATTTTAGAAGTATCAAGTTCTGAGGAAGGAGGAGATTTAGAAAATTTGAAATCTAAAATGAATGATGATGAAGAAGATTATTTTGAACTCTAAAATATCATAGAGGAGGATGAATTTTAAGAGGAGATAGAATAGCAAATGCATAATGATTTGATTCAATAGAAGGTTGTCTGATGGTTTGAATTTATAATTTAATTTCTCATTATCATAATTTATATATTTCATCAGAATTTATTTTCAAACGGGGTGTGTTTAATCTAATTTTAGCAATCAAACTTATTATAAATTGGAATTCAAGACTTTCTAAAATTGTAATAATAATAAACACATATGAATAAAACCTAAGTCGTTCCTCAACAAGACTAAAACATTGGTTTGACTTTGAGCTTCAAAAACCTGAGTTACAAAGTAAATCAAAGTAGAAATAGTGAATCAGAAAGTAGAACCATCCTAAACAATATATCTGGAATTTGTCCTCCTGGAAAAGTCACAGCTATTCTAGGAGCTTCAGGAGCAGGAAAAACTTCATTACTTAATATCTTAGCTTAGAGAATTTCCACAAAAGACAATGTCCAAATTACAGGGGATATTCTGGCCAATGGAAACCATTATGATAGTGAGAAATTTGCTAGGTTTTTTGGCTATGTAATGTAAAATGATATCCTCTTCGCCACATTAACAGTCAAAGAAACCTTAGAGTTTGTTGCTAATCTTAAATATACTAATGCAAATGAAAAGCAATTAAGAGTTAATTATGCCCTCAAGACTTTGAAATTAGAAAAATGCTAAAATACTTTAGTATTACTTGAAAATTATATTATAGATTGGAAATGAGTTGCTAAAAGGGATTTCTGGAGGAGAGAGGAAGAGAACTTCCATAGGGGTTGAATTAGTAAGAGATCCCCAATGCATACTCTTAGATGAGCCAACATCTGGACTAGATTCTTTTACTGCTTTTGTTATTATGTATAAAAACATAATTATTTAGAAATCTATTAAAAAAATTATCAGTAGTTTCCAAAAGAACCATCGTTTTCACTATACATCAACCAAGTTCAGACATATATTTGTTATTTGATCAAATATTTGTGCTTGCAAAGGGAAGATTCGTTTATTAAGGGTCTAGAGATAAAATGATCGATTATTTTTCATCAATAGGTTTTGAATGTCCCAAAATGGCAAATCCTTTGGACTATTTCATATCAATTATACAGAGTGGTGATCATAAATAATAAGAACTTCAAAATATATTTAAAGGATATGATAATTAAATATAATCTTAAATTGAAGAATAATTATCCAGAATTCAACCTACAAAAATTTTAAATGAATAATATTAAGCTAGTTTTAAATAATAAGTTGCTTAGATCTTAAAGAGAGGTATCCTAAATGTAAAAAGAGATAAAATATTGGTAAGAAGCAGAGTTGTAATGGCAGTGTTTCTTGGATTATTAGTTGGAGGTATCTTTTGGGGTGCTGCAAATGAACCTGGATACAAGGGAACTTAAAGTACAACAGGAGGACTATTCTTTCTCGTTATGAGTAGTTTTATGACAGCACTAAACCCTGTGATAGTTCAATTTCCATAAGAAAGAGATGTGTTTTTAAGAGAAGAAAACTCAAAACTCTATTCAACATTTGCTTACTTTGTCGGGAAGAGTTCTATAGAAATACCATTTTTAATAATCTTCCCTATTATCTAATAATTAATATGCTATTGGATGATAGACCTAAATGATTAAACTGCTAGCATCGTTATAATTAATATTCTTGTATGTATTTTGTTAGGATTAAGTGGAAATAGCATGGGTATTCATTATATTAACTCAAAGGTTTGATGGTTGGGTCTATGTTATCAGATGCTCGAAATGCCTCTGGAATAATACCTGTGGTACTGATGCCTCTCATTGCCTTCTCTGGGTTTTATGCTAATTAGTCATTATTTATGGATTGGATAAGCTGGCTACAATATTTAAGTCCAATGAAGTATGCTTTTGAAGCTCTGATATATAATGAATATGATACCAGAAGAGATGAGTTTATAGGATAGACGATATAGAATCAAAATCCAATTGATACCTTCTCTTTAGATTTTGGATTATGGAATAGCATTTATGTTCTCATAGCATTCCCAATATTTTTTAGAATTCTATCACTAATGTTTTTATACCTGGGAAGGTCAAGATAGTAATGACTTTGAATTGACGTGCTATAATTTTATATTATTATTCAATATTGCATTATTATAAGATACATGATTAAGAATTCTCATAATATTAATATTGGAATTAAATTTTGGAATATAGGACTTCTAAAATTTAATAATAAAAATTTATAACATGAAAGGAAATGAAATTGCACTAGTTCAAACAAAAGAAACAACAAGCAGCGTGACAATCAGCTTTTAGAACTTATCCTATTAGGTCAAAGTTAAAAACCCCCAGGGAATTATAGAGAACAAAATGATCCTAAATAACATATCTGGAATTTGCAAACCAGCTTAGGTAACTGCAATCCTTGGAGCCTCAGGTGCAGGAAAGACCTCATTGCTCAATATTTTGGCTAAAAGAATATCTCCTGGTGGCAATGTAGCTTTATAGGGCAACATTCATGCTAATGGCGAGCCATATAATAGCGATAAATTTTCTCAATTCTCATCATACGTAATGCAAAATGATGTTCTTTTTGGAACATTAACCGTTAGAGAAACATTGGAATTTGTAGCCAATTTAAAGTATGCAGATCCAAAACAAAAGATTGAAAAAGTAGAGTATGCATTGAAGACATTAAAGTTGGAAAAATGTTAAAACACTCTTGTAATTATAGATCACATATGTTAGATTGGTAATGCATTGATAAAGGGAATATCAGGAGGAGAAAGAAAAAGAACTTCGATAGGTGTTGAATTGGTTAGTGATCCATTTTGTATTTTATTGGATGAGCCTACTTCAGGTTTGGATTCGTTTACAGCCTTCATTATAATGTAAAATAGATTTAAATTTGATTTTAGAAATTTACTTCGAAAATTGGCTCATAGTTCAGGCAGAACAATAGTGTTTACAATTCATTAGCCAAGTGCTGATATCTATATGTTATTTGATTAAGTTATGCTTTTAGTTTAAGGTAAGTTCATCTATTAGGGGAGTAGAGTGGAATTGGTGAATTATTTCAAAGGCATAGGTTTTGAATGTCCAGCACATTCTAATCCTTTGGATTATTTAATGAGTGTTATGCATCATGAAGATGCTGACCATCCACATTATTAAACACTATTTAATGGTTACAATTAAAGATTCTCTCAGGAAATCGAGAATGCAATAAACTCAATTTAAGTTTAATAGATATCAAGACAATCAATTTAAACTTCTTTTGGATTTTAAGTGGCTGAAATCTTCAGAAGAGGAATGATAAACGTAAAAAGAGACAAGGTGTCTAGTAAGAGGTCGTTTAGTAATGACGATATTTATTGGTCTACTTATAGGAGGTATCTTTTGGACAGCAGGTAGCGAACCTGGATACAAAGGAATTTAGAGTACAATAGGAGTTTTATTCTTTTTGGTGATGAGCAGTTTTATGGGAGCTCTGAATCCTGTAATGGTGTAATTTCCAGCTGAAAGAGAAGTATTTTTAAGAGAGGAAAATTCAAAATTGTATAGTACTGCAGCATATTTCACAGGTAAAAGTTCAGTAGAGCTTCCATTTTTATTTGTTTTCCCTATTATCTAGTAACTTATTTGCTATTGGATGGTTGATTTGAATTATAAGACTGGAGACATAGTTGTAATTAACATTATTATTTGTATCTTACTTGGTTTAAGTGGAAATAGTTTTGGTATAATTTAATTTTTAGTTATTAGGTCTAATGACTGGTTGCATGTTTAATGATCTCAAAGCAGCTGCAGGATTTCTGCCTGTAGTTTTAATGCCTTTGGTTATATTTTCAGGCTTTTATGCTAATTAATCTATGTATATGGATTGGATAGGATGGATCCAATATTTAAGTCCAATGAAATATGCCTTTGAGGCATTAGTATGGAATGAATTCGAAACTAGAAGAGATGAATTCATTGGTCAGACTATAGAGAACTCCAACCCTATTGATACCTACAATTTAGATTTAGGACTGTGGAAATGCTTGGTTATTTTGGCAGCCATAATTCTATTTTTCAGATTTATGGCTTTAATGTTTTTGTACCTCTTGAGAGGAAAATAACAATGATATTGATAATAACATATTTTTATAAAGTTTTGCTTTAACCATTTTAATCATAGTCTTAATTTGTGTCTAATTTATACAATTAATTTACATATTATGTCACTTTTTGGAGCTTATGTGAAATTAAAAAGAAAGTCTTTCTGGGTTATTAGGTATGTTGAAATTTCCTCAGATGTATGTATTCCCATTATTTCTAGGGGATTTTCACTTATAGAGACAAAAAGGAGGACAGATAGATTAAGGCTGAATACAAATTGAGAAATTGTAAAATCAAAGAATTACTCACTAATAATGGATCTTCTCTGCAAATATGTCATAGTGATGAATCCATAAAGATTATTACTTATACTGAATCTGAACATAAAAGATTACTCCAATCTTTGACTTAGATAAAATATTAATCTGAATCGAAATTTGAGTCACAATTCCAAGAATCATTTCTAAAATAATAGTCCCCTTCTATCAATATTCAACAAACAAAATCTCCCATTTTCTAACCTGATTAGGATCTAATTAAATAGGATTTTGGAGAAGAAGTAAGAACTTTGGCTAAACAATACATTAAAAAATTTGAATCACATCAATCAATACTCTTTGACATAAATGATGGAGTATTAATTTATAAATAACAATAACCAGAAATGATCTCCCAAGATAATTTAAGTAAATTTGATTAGTTGTTTCTTAAGTGTCAAAATCTTAGCATAAGGAACTTAATTGCTATATCTACTCTATTATTTTTCTTAATCTCAATAATCATTTACTATTTCTTGACTTTGGTTGAGAATTAGAAATACACTCACAGTATAATTCTGACTATCAATTTCATTTTACTCCCCTTTGTATTCAAATAAAAGAAATACAAGAAAGAAAAACCAAAGCCTTTCATTGTGTAGGGAGTTTGTTACATGAATTTTGATTATAATTCTTTAGTCTATTTGATGACCAGAAATGACATTAGAAAAGAGTGGAATCCTAATCTCCTAGCAATAAATGCTCAAAATAATATTATGACTCTAAGTTATACAAATTAAGTCATTGAAAGGTTTTAATAAGCAATCTTTGTGGATTAAGCATCATTTTTTATCGTTGAATATTACTAACAATAAATTCTCAGATTGTTCATAATTAAGTATTTATTTGAGGAAGACAATATCGAAATTAAATGTTTAGCTCAAAATACACAAATACATTTATTGCCTTGTTTAAAACAGTTTGTTAAGCAACAAAAATAGAATCCTAAAAGCATCCTATTTGAATATCAAACCCAGAAAGCTTAGATAGAATAACCTTCCATAATTTAATCAGAAATCCTTACTAAATCTCCTAAATATACATAGGCTGATGAATCAACTTAAGAAATCATATAATCTCAAATTCAACCAATATCATAATTCTAACCATAGCCTATACAAGTAAGTCCACCAAAATAATCTTATCCTCCAGAGTATTAAAAATATTTTGACATCACTTTGGAAGCAAAAAAATTATTGGAATCAGTTTATCCTTTAAATCCTTCATGGTAGGTTTAATCAGAAAAAGGAGGATTCATCATTCATACAAGATTTGATGAGAATAGCGGGCAAACCATGAGTAGAGGTGAAGGCATTGTCCCTTATTCGATGGAGTAAATGTATGAAATTATAGAAAAAGTTGAGAAAAGAGGAGATTATGACTCACTATTCGATTCAGTAAATCTAATTTTAATATAATTAGGGTTATATGCATAAGAAAATTGATTAAGACACAGGTATTTTGTATCAAAGATTCAAAACTATTAAAATAGTGGTCAAATCCAGGGATTTTGTATTAGTTTCTAGAGTCTTCAGAGAAGAAAACAAATGGATTATTGTTGCAAAATCAATTGAATATCCTGATATACCACCAATAAAGGACTCTGTTAGAGGAGAATTAAAGATTGCAGGATGGGTCCTTTAAAAAATGGAATAAGGAACTAAGGCTTGCTTTATAACTATGGTTGACCCCAAAGGTTCTATTCCAACAGCCATTGTTGCAAGTTCAGCCAAAGAGTAAGGATTATGCGTTGAAAAGGTTAAAAATCTTTTAGATAAAAGGAATAAAAAATGAATAGCATATTTCCTTAAATATATTAATTTGTAAACTATTCTAAATCTTATTGATTATAATTCTATTTACTTCAATATATAATTCTATGATTAGCTAGTAATTATAATGATTATTATCATTCATTTTACTTAGAATAGTCATTCCAAAATAAGTAGATACGAATAAATATATATATCATTCTAGTAATTGTTCTATCTCTTAGGTGATTAGGAATAGATCTTGAAGTTTCAATCTATTAGTAGATATTTAAGGATTCTCAGTCTCCTGTTGATAATCAATTGGCTTCATATCCTCTAAAGTCTTTTGACTGCTTTGCTTAATATATTCTCTTAATAGAACAGTATTTTTCCTTGGTTATGCTTTATATTGAAAATAAGTCATTACTTCTTTTTAATTATTTCTTGGTCGCATCATCAATAAATTATTATAATTGTTGTATTGTCTCGAGATTCTTTTGTCTTCTTTCTAAAGCAATCTTCCTCATTTTATTCATGATATGAGGGAAATCATCGTAGATCTCGTTTTCAAATGATGTTATAGTCAGATAGTACATTTCACATTGTGATTCACATTAGGCTACTGTTTCTCTCTTAGTATGTAGATATATTTCTATTTCTCCAAAGTATGATCCTCCAATCATACTTTTAAAAGCAAACTATTTTTTTTGATTAGTTTATTTGATAACAATGAAGTCAGCCTTGAAATTCATTCTACCCTCAGCAATAAAGTAAATCGCATCAGGATTACTATTTTGTTCCCATATAATTTCAGATTCTAAAAATAAAATAGGTTTCAACAAAGGAACCACCTTCACTAAGAATTATTTGTCATCCACCAATTAAAATAGTTGCATGTTTCCAAATACTCCATTATGGATGTTCATAATAATATCATATCTAAGATTAATAGGAAGATCCTTAAAGATGTATTTATTATCTGCCCACGTGAAACAATTCTTATCAAAGCTATATTAAAGAGTTTCCTTCAATTTTTCTCTTAAATTCAATGATATTTTCTTTTCAATACAAAACTCGTTTAGAATTGCTTGTTGCTATTGAAGTTTATGGCCTTTGTAATCTATCTGTGAAAGGATGCTAGAAAGCAAACCAATAATCATAGAATAAAATCCAACTCCAACTACCATTAAGAAGATTGTAATGATCATCTCAGCCGAGGAGAATGAATGGATATCTCCATATCCAACTGTTGTTAAAGTAGTAAATGCATAGTATATACTTGCTATATATTTAGTTTGGATAGCTGATGATGTTAAGTCATTTCTAGATACCCATGTGTATGAATCAAAATCATTGAATGCTGCAACATAAAACCATAGACATCCTGATAAATGAATTACTAAACAGACAGAAATTAGAAGTGACAATAATCTGGAGAATCCATAATTAAATTAAAAGAATTCCATGATCTCTGAAATTCCTAGATATTTCATCATATCAATAAATCGAATTATTTTAAACAATCTATACATGCGTGGTAGTTTTAGCAATTTAAACAGCTTGATGTTCTGTGATTTCATATTTCCATTTTCAGATTGCACTCCATCCAATACGTAGTTTAAAGGGAGACATGATATTAAATCAACTGTGAACCATCCTTTCAAATAGTTCATGAATATAATCTTTCTCTTCTTCACCAGTTTCCCCTCTTCATCGTAATAGCCTGATAAAAAGCTGATTATCAAATCAAGCCAAAACAATACATCTGTTACAATGTCTGCGATATACCAAGCTTAAACTTCATTGTCAAGATAAAATGAAACTAAAATTAATTCAATAAGCAACTTCTAAATGGTAAAATTGTTGCAACATAAATCATCATCAATAAAAAGATTCCATTCCAAATTTACCTGAAGATTGAATTTGGATGTATTATTGGAAACTCAAGTTGATCATCATCTTGATCCTATGACTTCGATAATGGAAACAGATATTTTTGTAAAGCAGGTCTTATTAATCCTAATCAAATTATACCTGTCCCTGGTTGAAATGTCATAGAGATTAGAAGACGTCCCATAAGTGACTATTTCTTTAGTCACTTAATTCAAAATGTATATTGTTCGTAATCTTATAAGACATCTTCTAAATATTTTTTTAATCTCATCATGTTCGAAATGTCTTCTTTCAGGCACAACTTAGCTTGGTTTCTTTGATCTCAAGAAGAAATTCAACACTTTAAATGCAGTCTATCCACTTTTCACATGACTGCTGCGATTCATGGATAATATATATGATTAAATTTTCTTTTTAATATTCATCATTCAACTCTGACTTTCACCATTCCTTAGAAAAGTAAAATGACCATATTTTTCTTCTCTTGCACTAGCTTTATAATAGAACAGATGCAATCTCATTTCCATCATTATTTTAGTTCTAACCAATTATGTATCTATCTTTTAACATAGAATAACTTCAAATTTTGGTTATCATTAAATTTCAATCAAATTTACATTTTTGTTGAAATTCCATTACTCTTATCCATTAGAAGAGGTAGAATGGAACAGTAAATATCGGCTTCAATATTTATACTCACATGACAATTATGAATTCTCAGCTTTCAATTTTTAATTTTATAATAAAATTTCCATTTAATCTATGCATAGCAAAATATATCGAGCCTAGGAGGATCAACTATATTTAGGTAAAGATGTTAACAATTTTTGTTTGCAAATCCCTGGAAATGAGTTTCAATCTTAAAAATCAAGTAGGTTGGCATCTTAAAGTGAATAAATTAAGATTGTCACAAATACAACTAATACTCAATAATATCATTAAATAACTAATAATGCAGCCTTAGCTACAGAAAAATTACTTATTGATTTATAAATGATACAAGAGGAGAACGTAAAATTAAATTGTCAACTTCAGGTTTTGCAATTGAATAATAAATAATATCAATAGGATATATAGGATTTTTGTGAGAAATAAAAATAGTTGGAAAACAAATATAAGGATTAAATATTGCGTGTGCAATTGGAAAATGATATTCATTTTAAGAAGGTTGAATAAGAGAACGTAAAATTGTTAAGCTAAGTTGAAGTTTATTAAAAGAAACAATCACAATATGAGATTTTGATAGATGATTACTTAGCATCGATAGATAAATTAAATACAATAAATAATACATTATAGTAGTAATTGATCCTTTAATAGAAGGATAGTTCTATTTAATATAAAGATTAAGACAAATAGATTCAAAAGCTTAGTGAAATGAACCAATAACTCTTAACCTAGATTACATCACTAAACAATCAAAGGAGCACAGATTAATTACAGATAAAGGATCTAAGTATCCTACAGTCAACACTTTAAGATCAAATTAAGATGCATTAGGATGAAGTCACATTACTAAGCGAGAGATTGAAGGAGCTTTCAAATCAAAATTCATAGCTGAGTTAAATGAATACAGATTATCTGAATCAAATCACGATGTTTCAAACTTAGGTTTCATAAGTATAGAGTAAATTATAGCAAAATACTTATGAAAGAGAAACGAAATCGAGGTAAAGTGAATAGTATACTAGACAATCTACTTCGAATAACAGCAGACATATTGAAGAATTGAATAGTAAGATTCTAAATCTTAATAATTAATTAAATTTGGCAAATCAATAAAAGCAGTAATTATAATAGGATCTATATTAAATAAAAAAGTAATTGCAATAAGAGTAAGAGGATAAGCTCTCAGTTCAGTCCAGGTAATCCAAATCAAGTCAATAATAAAAATTAATATTCGAATTGGAAGAGAGGATTAAACAGCTTTAATAGTAATTAGAGAGTGAACAATTGAATAAGTCAGTGAACCATGGGGATTTGGATATTAAGAATAAATAAATCTTAATGTTGGAATAGAAGAATTAGAAATTGCGATAGGAATTGGAATAATTTTAAATTTAAATGGGGGAGGAGAAAAGCTTATTATACAAAGAAATTGATTAATTAGCGGATTAGAATAGAAGAGCAAAACAATTAAAGGTTGCTGAATATGATATAGAGTATAGGAATTCAGTTAAGCAAAAGGAGAGTCTACAATAAGAGTTGAGCAAGGCTAATTAAAGTATTTAAAAGTTTTAGAGCAAGATTAAAGCATTAGAAGATTAAATTATTTAATTGAATAATGAGAGCTCAACAATAGAAAAGTAGAATAGGTTTATAGCTGATTTGGAAGAGAAGTTGAAACAATGCCAAAGAAAAAGTGAATTAGAAATAAAAGATCATAGTGTTGAAAATTAATAGCTAACTTCATAATTGGACAAGGTGCAATATGAATTGCAATAGATGAAATAGAAATATTAAAGGGAAATTGAAGAGTTAGAATCTAGATTGCAAAGAGAGAATCAAAGGGTTTCTTTATAATTAAATGATAAGGTTGCTGATTTGAGTTAGATAGAATTAAAGAATAAGTAATTAAAGGAGGAATTAATGAATTTAGAATAAAGATATGAGAAATAATTAAGAGAAGCAAATAATAGAATAAAAGAGGTTACGGATGATTTGGAGATAATGATCGAAAATTATAAGAAGGAGAAAAAAGTAATAATTAATAATCATAAGTTTATAGATAAGTGAGAAGTGGGAAAGTTAGAATGAAGATTTAAGAAGGTAATTATCAGCTTAGATAGAGGAAGTTTAAATTAGAACTGAAAGATTAAGTGTTGAAAAATATGAAAGATTATCAATAGAATCTAAGAAATAGATTGAGTAGGTTTAATAGAAATTGAATAATGAAATCAATTAACTTTAGGGAGAAGTGAGATAGAAAAATGAATAGATTAATCAATTAAAGCAATAAAGTCAATAGTATGATTAGAAAATTAGTAAATTTGAAAAATACATACATGATTTAGAAGATTAATTACAATAATTGAGTAAAAAGGAGGAATTGTAGAATTAATCTAAAAATTAATCATTGGCAGATTCTTTGAATGTTAAGATTATGCAACTAGAAAATAATTTAATAAAGGCTTAGAAGAAGGAAGATTAACTAGTCTAACGTATTCGCTAGTTGGAACAATAACAGAATTCATTTAGGAATACATCAGAGTAAAGGGAATTGGAGTAAAGGAATAATTAAATGTTTGAGGAGATATAAATATTAGTGTAAACAATTAAAAGTCAAGATTTTGAAATGTAAACAATGAAGAATGAATTAGTTTAATATTAGAAAGAAGTTTCATTTATGAAGGAAGTTGTAAAAGAAGACACTAGTAGATTGGAAACATCAATGTTGGATGATAAGAATAGAAGAATTATTGAATTAGAGAACAAGTGTGCATTATTAGCTAATGAAAATACAAGATTAAATTAATTGAAAGTATGGTTATGAGTTTAATATAGACAAAATAAGCTGATGATTGGCAGAAAAAGTATGATAAATTAAAAGAGGAAACGGAAAGAAATTTAAACTTAGGAGAATAGAATGAATAGAACAAAAAAAATGTGATAATTTCTAGTAATATTAGATAAATTTCAAATGCAAAATGAATTATTTAGTATCATAAAATTAATTAATTTTCTGCTTATCTCTTTTTGTATTTGATATAACAACCAAATAAAAGAATTCCCAAAAGAAATGCTAATATTATTCCAAAGACAAACCAAATTATTAATTTTGTTGTTTTATTATCAATTACATCATTATTTTGAATAACTTCAATAGTTTCATTTTTTTAATAAAAATGATTTTTAAGAGTAATCAGAATTTTCTCAGGTGTCAAATGATCATAGATGCAAAACTTAAATGTGTTATGTATTTCATATAAAGCAAAGACATCTTGATGGATTGAATTAGTTAATAAGTAAATTTAACTGCCTTTTGTAAAGAATGCTGATAGTTATTATGTAATATTTTAATATTAAATAGCTCCTGAAAATAAGGTAGGAGAAATAGTTGGTTAAACATAATTTAAGTGTAAATTATACAGGGCATTGATAAATGTTGTTGATTAATAGTAAATCATCAATAGATATTAATCATTATACATTTTAACATAACTCGTAGGCCAAGTTCCATATCCTTAAAGTATCTACACTACCTTGTAATTATTAATAGGACAAAGGTACAAGTTGTTTTGTAATGAGCAAATAAATTGTATTTATAAGATATAATGTGAATGCTAATAGGATTAGCAAAATAATTCTACAGTAAGCAATTATTACTAAGTTTTGCTATTTTTTATTATTATCCTGTGAAACTAGGTCTTAGGGTCAATATTAAAGCCTGATTATTAAATGGCACTTAATAAATCAATCTTATAATGTTCTATTAAATTAAGATTGTTTTCTTTGAAATAATACGTTGTAATATTGATTTTATTATCCTATTAGGAATAAATTTGAAAATAATCTTGTTATGGAGAAATGACATCTTTAAAGTAATAAATTTATGAATTATCAATACTCTAAATAATTGATAATTTATCATCTTTAATTGAGTAAACCTTTATAAATTGATCAAAAATTAAGAATAATAAATTCTAAAAGATCTTCACTTTTCTAGGATCACTATAGGAAGAAATCTCAATTAGTTGATTCGAACAGATGAAATTCTGGTCACATTTTACTACTTATAACAAGTATGAAAAGCTAGGAACTAATTTGTAAGCAGTAATGAAAATGAAATCCTACAAGGCTTATATGATCTTAGTATAAGTAATAGAGGAATCTAGATAAAAGATTTACTAAAATTAGTTAGTCATATTTAATTTGATAATTCTATCTTAATATAAAATGAGGACAGAATCTGAGACATATTCTTTGATATCAATTCCTGTAGAACATATCTCCCTGTTTAAAAGATGCATTGATTTTTACAGTTTCAACTATCTACTATTTAATTCAATATCCACAACTTATCCAGTATACCAAGAATACTTGCTCTCGCAATAGCCAATAGGTCTACCTTAATCGAGGAACTCAAGGAGATTCAATTAGGTTTGATTTACAGTAATTGTTGTATAGGGATTAACTAGAGTTGAATTAATTTGATAAATTAATTGTTCTTTGTTATCGTAGCTTGATATAATTAAGGATGCGTTAACTTTAACTAAATAATCTGGGTTTTCTATATCTTGGTAATAAATGGAATACTTGATTTTTTGGGGGATTTCATAATAATTATTGATATCAGCTATGATAAATAAATTTTGCACCGAATAAAGTATTTTGTACCTGGTAGAAAATGTAGTCAATAAGGCATTATGACTACTCGTTTCCATAGAATATATATAGATAGTGCCTAAACTATCTTGAGTATTTTTGAAATAGACATATTTAGATTATTAGTGATGAAAGAATTTATTAGGAATAAGATTATATAAGGAAATAGTTCTCAGGCATTCTATATAGGTTATGGAATTGATTATGAATGATTCTATCACTGCTGTATCTTTATAGTAGATCCAAATAATATTAGAATATGAAAAGATACTGACAGATCTGTTTTAACTAAGGGGAATTATATTGATGGGATATATTTCTTTTTCTTTGATTTGAATCAACAACAATTGCATTTTAGTTTAAACATAGAGAACATTATATTCTTCATTAGTGGAAATGTAAGAAGGATACCATTCGATATTGTACTTCTCAATGAATTCTGTAGTTAATGATTGAGATTTCTAACATTGATCCATTACTTTATAAAGAACTACTAATTAGTTTGAGTAAAGCACTGCCAAGAACTAATTGATATATTGAAATTGCAGTATATAATGATCCTAATCTGGATAGATTGTACACAGATAGATGAGAGGGTCTTACACTTTCCAAATATCCAACTACTCATTATTTTTAATTACAATGTAGACGTTATAGTTATTCTAAAACATTTCATGTTGAGTGGACGACAAATTAAATTCAAAGTACACTTAACTTGAAAAGTAGCAATTCATGCTCTAAACACAATAGTAAAATTGAATATAAAGATTTGTAGTTTAGATCAAATACAAGTACTAGGTTGTCAACTTCATCACTTTAACATACTGGACAGCTTATTCATTTAATATGCCACTTATGGTTTTCTGCTGCAAAATTTCAAAATTAATACTAAATGAAACTTAATTGGCCTTTAATTCAATGATGTTAGAAATAGTAATATTTGGTCCATCGATGAACCTATTGACTTCATATGATTCTATTGGACTATTCAATATTGTGTTGAATTGATTCATCACAGTAGGAATCGCTTATGTAGAACTCAACTCAATTGTAGTGTATCTTATATTTAAAGTGCAAGATTCAAGTATGTTAATTTATTAGACCAAAGAAGCCGATCTGAATTATTAATACAAAGTATCAGATTTAAACTACAATAATTCATTAACTCTGACAATAATTCGCTGACTCTCTGATTCAGTAATTGCTATTATTTCATCCAATTTTTAGTCTATTATTAATCTGTGGTTCCCATTAATACGAATAGTCTATAAAGTTTTTAAGTTCAATGATAATAAGCTCAACTCTCCGTTATTATATTGTATTACGCAATTTTATGCGAAGAAAATCTAAAATGATTAATTTTTATTATCTATTTCCTTAATTGACGTCAAACTTTCATCCCTCAAAATATATATTGCCTATTAAGTCAAGAATGCAAAAATTTAATTTTTAACATGATATGTTATGAATATTGCTGGGTATTCCTAATCAAGCTAAAAATAATCCTTAATGAGAATATTAGGGTAATCCTTTGCATTTATTTATATAACCCACTGATTTTTGTTCAGAATTGTGATTATTTGTTATTCAAATTCCACTTACACTAACTAAAGTTGAATCTCAGTTTATGTATCACTTAATATATCATTAATATAATCTTCATCAATTATCAGAGACGTTGAAACTGTTTCACCAATTTACAAAAAGTGTATTGATGATTACTTATAATCTTCATCATAATAAAAAACCCGAACTAATAAGTCATCCTTAAATGCAAACATCTTTGTTTTGATTCTCTAATCTCTAGTCTGATTTTGGATGAAATATTATAATTCACTTTACTCTTTTTTAATAATGAAAACATTGCTGCTTTCATTATAGCAATCTGCTACCAGAGTATATCTATCCATCATCTCCAGATCGTGACATATGTAATCTGTGATTTCAAAATATTAGTTGAATTCTGGTAAACGCTGATTGTTTTCAATTTGATAACTATTAGTGTGTATTTGATATTTATCATTAATTTTATTCAATAAGGCATATTGATTTGTTGCAGCGTAGTCCTTATAAGATCTTAAACATTTCACGCTAATTATATCATCAAAAGAATAGTTGGAATGAGAATGGATATACATGTTTTTTTGAACATTAATGTCACTATCATTTGCTATCAACAATATTTAAGATTGTTCTTATTTTACGAATAACTTTTAAACATTCATACTTTATGTTTCATTTATTTTATTCACAAGCACTAATTCGTTGTTAGGCAATTATGTACAACAGTCTGCAATTCTTACATAAAACAACAACAATATGGATTCAAATATGACGATCATTCTTATTAATTAAATATATTTATATCATTCAGACAGCAATAATACACATTACATTTTATGTCCCTTTCATACATAAATAAAAGCAATAAAACTCAAAAAATTAATAGAATATATAAATAATATTAGTCAGCTCTAAGCACCCAAAGCATCTATTGTTGCAAGTACCTTTTATTCTAATCCCTTATCATGGAATAATAATTAAGGGCAAATCGAGTAAAAATTCAACTCCAGTATCCTCCTTTACTTTGTTGTCATTTTCTCAATAATAATTTACTCTCCAATTTCAACTTATCTATAAAAACACATCTTTATCTGAAAAACTTTAAATTAATATATTACTTACATGATTTAAATAAGCAAATTAAAGTTGACTCCTTATCGAGAGTTAATACACATGATTAAACAAACCTAAACCTCTTTAAGTATCTTTAAATTCTTACTATTTAATTGCCATCTATGCAATTAATACGATTCTTCATTATGAACACAAATAAATTTTAGATTATATAGTCACTATTAAGTTGCTACATTTTAGAGATCTTGAAATCATAACATTAATATAAATTATTCTTATCCTTAAATCTTAGAACATTCTTTATTTAAAATACATCGACATCATTATCATCCACCTTCATTGTTGTGATGTAAATAGGTTGCAAGTCTGATGATTCATCCATTGAGTACTCAAGAGAATCTTACTATTGAACTTTTATATTAAACTATTAGGAAATAAATTGTCCACTCTCAAAAGCCTTTAGTTCAGAACTGAATTAAAATTTAAAGGTTGTACTTAATTTAAATGTATCATCAATAAAAGGAGATCTAAAATCACTTGGCATCCTATTTGGAAATGTTTGAGATTCTGAAAATAATTCTTATTGATTATTGCTTTTATTTCTTAAATTTAAAGGCTCTGGCAAACCTTCTATGTCTTTTTTCAAATCTCCTGATCCCAATAATGAATTATTCTCAAATTCAAATTTTCCTAATTATCCCAATTAAGAAAGAAAATTAGTTCTACTAAGCAGTTCTCCAGAGTTCAGATATTTTACAGTCTCTTTCCCTGAATTAGGAGGTTCAAAGAAATTACTCTCACAGCTTTTAAGCAAATGAAATTCCATTTATGAAGGTAATTGCAATAAGTTTTGATCATTGTCCTTTTTTTAAAAACTCTATATAGATGGCTCCTTTTCAATCTTATGTGATTACACATTACTATTCTATTCATTACCATATTGTGATATTACTATTTATTATTATTCCTCTTCTTCTTCTTTAACTTCTGTAGGTTTATCTACTTTATTCTCCATCTACTCAAACTCCTCATTTTTATTTGTTACAACCTCAGTATCACTTTTTATCTCCTGCTTTTCCATAACAACTAAAATCTATTAATCTTCTTATAAATTGTTAGTTTTTCCTTATTATTGTACATCACCATCTCCTGATTACATTTATATGATCTCTTCTTAATTTTATTCTTTCTCCTCATTTATATCTTCTTTTTTATTGTTAACTTTTTATTCTTTATCATCCTATTCATACTTAATCAAATCTTATTCATCGATTTAATGGTCATTATTTTTTTATGTTCTTTATGAAGACAATAATTCATTTTAGATAATTTAGGTGTCTTCAACAATTTTAATTGTTTCTAAAAAGTTATTATTGGTCTAATTAACAATCTACTCTTTTTCAAACTTATTTAAATCATTTTATATGTTATCATTCTTCAAATCTGAAATGTATTATTGAAATTATAGGTTCTATTAATTAGATATTTATGAATTTAGGGGATCTTAAAGAGCATAAAATTCGATTTAATTTGTATTTTAAATTTCTTATTCCTTATTAATATCATCCATTTGCAAATCTTCTTTAACCAACTTATTTATT
>NW_001799488.1:32723-225809 GCF_000165425.1 Paramecium tetraurelia | reverse complement strand
TGGGCTCTATAACCTATACTTTAATTATTCTAATTAATTTAAGAATTTAGAAGTTTTTAACTTTCAAAATCATTTCCATCCTGTAGCACTCTCTGATTCTAATTCTCATATTGATCAATGTTATTAATTTTATTATCTTATTATTACTATTGTTATGATTATGATGATGATGATCACCATGATGATGATGAGGGGCAGGGTGATGGATCTACATCCTCTTTTTATATTACTACTTCAGATGATTCAACATTTTAGTAAAGTGATTCAATATTTACACTTTTTTAATTTTCTTTATTTACTTAAATAGACATAATTTATTGGTTCTAATTATCTGTTTTGATTTCTTACTATTCGCTCTAATTATCTTCTTTGATTTCCTACAGCTTATCTTGTTTTATGTTTTCAGGTTCCTCTTCTATTATTATAGGTTTTTGATCAGAAGAGTCAAGATACTCCTTTTACATTATTTATGGCTATTCTGGTTATGCTTAATTAATGTTCAATGAATATTAATTGGCAGAAATGTGAAGCACATTCAAGTAAACTTACAGCACCAATCTCGGAATATCAATTAAATTTTATTTCTACAAATCAAAAACTAGACGACTATTTTAAATTTAGATTAGTTTAATTATGTTATTGATGATTATATTCATCAAAGATACAAATTCTATTGATTGTTTGGATATATCCTCATTAAGTAATTTTGAAAAATTTTACTAATTCAAATACAATCTGAAATCACCCTTCATTACTCCCATTCTCTCAATAAATAGCAACCTAATCCGATATAAAGCATATGAATAGTTAGTGATTATAAGGAATGTATTTCCATCTATTAACCTAACTCATTTCTATTGATGAGTTATTCGAAATTTTTTTTATATTCTTAGATGCTTCATTTAAATTTTTCCACCATTTTTTATATAAATATAACTTTCCTTAATTTATCTTCTTTCTTTTTTTTCCATTCTATGAATCTTTTTTAATCAATCCTACCTTTAATATGAGCCTAAATCAAGGAAGCAGCTTTATCCTTCTTCTCCCTTAGAGTAGGTTTATGGACATTCTTTTTTATGATGAAACGAGACGAATTGATCTCTGCATTTTTAGCTTCATCTATTTTGTTTTGTAACATTTCTAACTCTAAAATCTTTTCTTATTTAACCCTAGTATGATAATATGTTTACTTTTCTAGTTCCGCTATATCTTTCAACATCATCTCATGTTTCTTAATATAACTTGAATCTGATGCTTCATCTGCTTCTTCCAAAATGAGAGACTATTCAACCTTTTAAGGTTATTATACTTATGGTTTTTAAGGAGTTGTCTTTATTTCATTGAATAGATTAGCATACTTATTGGAAATAGGCAAGATAACATTATTAGATAATTGTATTGAGGCTGTTTGTGGTCTTTTTACTGCTATTGTTTGGTTTTGTTTCCTTTTACTGGGTCTGATTGATACAACACTTTTATTTAAATGGGTTATATTATTGGGATTATTATTTTTGAAGACAACTGATTTTCCTTTGATTTCAAAGAACTCAGGAGATATTCCATAGGCATCCATATATGGTTTAATTCTTTGGTAAATTAATCTCCTTTAAGGTTTAGCTGGCGAAGTGTATTCTTTCACTTGTACTTTGATTAATGAATTATTTATCATATTATAATCAATAGTAAAGTAATTTTTTGGATTATCTTTATGGCGTTTTCATTTGGAGCACTTCAGTTTTTAGTTTAACAACTTCATTTTGCAAATCGTTATAGAGACACTTAAACATGACTCTTTGCTTTTGAATTTTATATTTGATCTAATAGATTTTAGATGATAACTACATGATTCTCATTTTCAAATGCTTTATTAAGTCTTTCAGTAAGGATGTTAATGGTTTGATCCTTTTCTTTCAGCTTCTTAGCGTTGTGTATGCTTCGACTTGAACTTCTTTGAGTATTTTATTGCTTGCTATCTTGAGGACTTTAGAAATGACTGTGACTTCTTTTGATTTATGTTTCCAATTTCTAGATTAGTTTTTCTTATTGCTTAATAGTTTCAATGAGTTTCAACTTCGACATTCTGTTATAATTAAATAGTAAATTATAATTCAATGATAGAAGAAAATCCTAATTTCGGCTATGCCTAAGATGATGAAGATGCCTCATTCAATAATAGCAGCAGATTTCAAAATGAAATCAATGAGGAGTTTAGAAAGGTGTCAGAAAATAAATTATAAGTAACAAAACTAAATGAGGAGAATAATATTTGCACAATTAAATTGTCACGAACAAAAAGTGCAGAAAAACAATAAGATCACATGATGATCCTATTGTTATCTCTACTTGATAGAGAATTATATATTAAGCAGGTTAGCTTTAAAGTTGATAGCTGGAAAGTCTATGCAGAAAGTGAGAAATTGACATAATTAGTCAAACAAAGTCAACACACTTCCACATTGGAATTGATTAAGAGCATAGTACCAGAAATTTGCAACATTGTTTTATCATTTGAGATATCAACAAACAGTGGAAAGAAATCAGATAAGTAGGAATTTGGGAAAGCACATACTCATACTCAGCCTATTCCTTATTAAGGATTCTCTACTTGTTGTTGGTCTCCTCAGGGTCACTTAATTACTGTACACAACACTGCAACTAGTCATTAAAAATAAGCCAAAGAATAGAAAGCTTAGTATACAACTTTGTAAGAATTGAACTCATTTGTATTTTCACAACCCAAAACAAAACAATCCAATCAATAATAAAGACATGTTGTCGAAATCAGAGAAGATGAAGAAAATCTATAACCTTTTTTTTAAGCTGGCGTTTAATTAATATCAGAAAAAGAAGATGAAGCCTATGATTATTTGAATTTCTAATTTTATTATCACTATTTTCCTCAGTTTCATCAATAGGAAGTACCTAAAGAACAAAAAGTTGAGAAGGTAGCATTTTATAAGGATTATGAAATTTATGATTTGCACAATAATCCAGATGTAATTATCTTAGGAGAACAATTTAAAAATCTATCTAAAAAAGTATATGAATAATAAGATAAAAAGACTGTCATCAATTAAAATGTTGAAATCAGTGTAACCTTTTTTTTAATTATTTTAGATCTATGATTTTGGCAGTTATTCTTTCCATGTTGATAATATCACAGCACTGCATGAATATTTTACAAGTCATATGAAAAAGAATAATAATAACACTAGTATTAATAATCCATTAAAAATCTTATTTCAACCATTAGAGGAATATTTTAAATTATATAACTCAAATATTGCTAACTTTGTTCTTACTAGTGGAGTTACATGTAATCAAATCAATTATATAATTTAGTGGATCTTTAAGAATACAACATGAAAATCTTGAAAATTTTATCCGATTGCATCTATCAATAATAATTAAAGAAGGTTCAACATTAAGAAATGAATTTAATTAAAGACTTTCAAGAATATTTCAAAAAATTATGGAATTCACAATATTAGATTTATCGATTATATGATTAGATAGCTTATTCAATTAAGAAAAGCAATTTAAAAGATACGAAGAAATTATTAGATTGTGTCTATTAATTGAAATTGGAATCCAATATTGAAATGAAGGATTAAATTAAAGATCTCATTAAAGATGAAATTAGTAAATACAATAGTTAACCAAATCCAAAGCTATTTGTAAAAGGAACTTAAAGCATCTCGACTTATGATAACTTTTAAAAGATATAAAATGAATGTCCTATTTATATTATATGGAATTAACTCAATAATTTTCCCTTAATAGTAAGTGATAAGGTGGAATTCAGCAAATTGAATGTTCTGAAGACTGCACTTAGAGCTTAGAGTCCTTTTAATTTCTGCATTTATAAGAAACTAAAATCAACTAGCTTTTAGGTTGGTAATTTTAGAGATTTGCTGAATAACGAAATATATGGGTAGGGACCCTTATAATTGGGAAATGTGAAGTAAAATTAAAATAGGACAATTTGTTCAATCTGTTAACAAGTTATTACAAGTCATGGATTGTTTTGTAGTACATGCCAACATGGAGGACACTATGAACATATGTAGTAATGGAAGCAGACATGTCCAGTTTGTGATTGTGATTGTAGAAAATGATATCAATACATATTATAAATTATTTCCTCCCTTTAATTTGATTCACTATTTTAAATAACATGAAAAATTCTAATCGCAAGAACAACCATTCAGGTATCCATTAATTTCTAACTTTTAGCTATCAATCAAGCATAATTTATTTATGGGAAAAAACTAACCAAGAACAATTATTATTATGCAGTTAAATGGTAAGGATAACCCATTTCTAACATGTCTTGGGAGAAGTAATCTAATTTCACTGAAGAATCTTCCTATTTAATAAGGTAGTATATTTCAATTATTAATTTTTATATAGACGCTTTGAAACTAGGATTGCCTATTTATTCTACAATAAAAAGATTTATCCCTCCTAAGATGGTATAAGAGTTCATGTTAAAAGCAAATTTTGTTAAGTTTACACTCCCCAGATGAATTAAAAAAGTAAGTCTATTTAAGATCATTAATGGAAAATGTAAAATATTTCTAACAAATTCATTTAAACCTCATCTATCATCAACTAAAACTTAAAAGATGTTACTCTTAGCACTTAGGATTCTAAATTTGACTCAAAAAGAGTGGTAGTACAATTTGCTCCTCTGCCTCCTTTTATCGGAGAAAATTAGATCAAGTAGATGATAGTTACTACCTAATCAATGACAAATCTGAATTAGGTTGTTAAATAGGAGTCAACAATTGAAAGAGATATCAAATTACTAAACTAAATAGAGAAAGCTTAGAAAAAGATAAATGAATAATAAAAAATTCAATAAATAGAAGTTTAAAATGAGTAACAAAAAATTAATAATTAGAAATCTTAGATTTAAAATAATAGTAAAATAGTAAAAAAAAGTTCTAAGAAGTCAAACTCAAACGAAAAGAAGAACAAAATCAATCAGTTATAATAGCAAAAGCTTCAGAGTAATTTAGAATCATCTAAAGTAGAAATTAACAAATAATTGTTCGATTAAGAAAGGAAAAAGAAATAATGGCAATCATCAAGTGATTTTATATCGATTGAAAATCAAGATGAATCTTTTTAGTTGGAAATATAAAATTTTGAAGAGAGTATTGATAAAAATTAACCTCTTATTCATCATGTTAATTAAAAGCTTAAATAATTTGATAATAAAAATAATTAAACAAATTCAGAAAAATTTCAATTAAATAATAATGGATCAAAAAAGTAAAAATTTAGAGCAGTAAAATCTGGAAATTTAATATCGTTTTTAAATATGAATTCTTCTAAATTAGTATCATCAATAATTGATAGTAATAATAAAAACAATGATAATAGTTATTAATAAACTAATAATAAATTCAATAATCACAAAAATCCTTCTAATGATAATTCAAACTTAATTGAAATTGATGGCGACGATGATAATAAAAATATTTTGAATAGGTCATCAAATAACAACAAAAGTGACAATTCAAGCTCTATAAATAATATTAGTTTACATTAAAGTATTAATTATTCTGAAGAGAAGAAAACAGAAAAAGATAACATTTTAGATCAAATTATATATTAAAAGCCAAAAGGGAATGATAATTTAGATTTAAACATATTCAAAGAACCAAAACAATTAAACCAAGTAAAAACAAGTCAATAAATTTAATAAGAGATCTAAAAACTTCAATTAGATAGAATTGCTTAAAATAAACCAAGTAGGTGCAGTGTACCTATAATACCAAGAATAAAAGATGTCGAAATTTAAGTTTGTTTAGTTGATAATCATGAATCTAAGATGATTCAGTATGATTAAGAATTAAATTAAATAAAAAGTTACAATATAATGATTTCTAATATTTGCTCACATCTGTTAATGAATGAGTAATTGTTTTTTCAATGTCAGTACGATAATGGTATAGAGTATTTTGTTGAATATGATGAGTTGAAAGTCTTTAGCCCTAAATAACTATTAGATTATATGATATAAAATTCTATATTTATTTGATTTGATTTTTCTATTTAACAATATTATATTAATGAACTAATAACACTTGATAAGCTATCACACTTAATAATTCAATTCTTAAAATAAAATCATTTGGCATTATTCTATTTTTATGTTCATAAGAGAATTAAAAAGTTTCATTTAAAAATAGGGAAGATTTGTATTTTCATATATAAGATATTTAGATGTTTTACTTGGACCGTTATTGGTCAGCATAATAAAATTCTGAATTAGTTTTGACTTCATTTACATTTTTAATTCTAAAAATTCACTCTATTTTGTTCCTCAAAATTATAATCTATGTCAAGTCTCAAAATTATCTTTTGACTTGATCAGTAAGGAGGCCTCAAAATATCTATGTAATTTATTTAAAATTACTATATTATATTTTTGAATGACAATTGTTTACTATAAAGAAATAATACCTTAATTAATACTATGAATACCTAATTCCTAATTCTAATTACACTTTAATGGAAACCCTACAAATTTTGTGTAATTAATTGTTCTTTGAGTGTTTTTGAAAATGATGATCATTCTCATGCTTTTAATATCTATATGAAAGATATCAAAATAAAAAAATTGAATTTAAATCTTAATCTAATAGAGTGATTTATTTCTTTTATAATATAAATTTTAGGAATAATAATTGTAATTTAGAATTAAAAAATTAATATTGTATAAATATAATATATTTATAAATTTGATTAATTTATTTTTATTATAAATAATTTTCGGAATTGAAGAATTATTTTAGTTTCCAAATTATATTTTCTTAAGTAAATAATCTAAAACTAATCAAAATTAACAAGTAATTTCTTATTTTCAAACCAAATTGATCAATCTGCATGATTTTAAAAAATGCTATTTTAATATAAAAATGACAATCCCTTTGACATTTGCTACTTTTTATAGTTAGTTTAGCTTGTTAGTATTATAAAATAAGTATATTTTAATAAAGGATTTCTCTTAAGATTGTGTGGTTAGAATCTTCTAAATTAATTCATTACAAAATTCTGAATTTTTGATAAATTCTAGTTGTGTATTGGAATCACAGAATTCTAAATTGCTATTTTTATACAGATTTAATTAAAATTTTTTACCAATAATTAATGTAAGAAACAGAAATATAACCATAAATAGAAGCTGGAAGACTTAATGACACAGTGTAGAGTGCTAAAAGTTTAAGATGTAGAAGAGTAGTAGATATTGCATTTCAAAATATTGAATATTAAGTGGTTGATTAGAAAGGACGTAAGATTTTCTTTAAAATTCATAGATAAAAGAGACATTTTGCGTAATTTACATGGATATTGTCCAGGAGGAGAAGTTACAGCCATTTTAGGAGCATCTGGTGCTGGTAAAACATCGTTGCTGAACATACTTGCTGCTCGTGTTTACAGTTCTAAAACAGTCAAATTAAAGGGGAAAGTGCTTGCAAATTAGATGGAGTATGATTCTGAGACATTTTCAAATTTTGCTGCTTATGTTATGCAAAATGATGTTCTTTTTGAAACTTTGACTCCAAGAGAAGCATTACAATTTGTTGCGGATTTAAAGTATACAGATCCAGAATTGAAATAATCAAGAGTAGAAGACACTATAAAAACAATGAAATTAGAAAGGTGCCAAAATGCAATAATTGGAGGTCCATCATTGAAAGGAATTTCAGGTGGAGAAAGAAAGAGAACATCAATTGGATTTGAATTAGTCACTAATCCCTCATGCATTTTATTAGATGAACCTACCTCTGGATTAGATTCATTTACTGCATTCTAAATTATGTAATATTTATTTTATATGCTAGATATGAACTTTAACTGCTTGCTCATGAACAAGATAGGACAATCATATTTACTATTCATCAGCCATCATCAGATATATACTTACTTTTTGATAGAGTCATGCTATTGGTTCAAGGAAAATTTATTTATTAAGGGCATAGAACTAAATTGGTTGGGTACTTTAAGGGAATAGGATTTCCTTGCCCAGATCACAGTAATCCAATGGATTATATGATGAGCATTATGCATCAAGAAAGTCAAATTAACATAGATAATTTCCCTATCTACTTTGACCAATATGAAAAATAATTACATCCACAAGTATTAGAGGAAATCAAAGAATCTTCAAAAACTGAATTAGTCTATAAGTAAGTTGAGACTTCTACTGCTTTTTAAATAAACCTAATAGCTAAAAGAGCAATAAAAGGATTTGTAAGAGATAAAATGATCATAAAATAAAGAGTTGGTATGGCAATATTTATGGGATTATTACTTGGATACTCATACTATGGTATTGGAGAAGATTCAGGAACATTCGCAGATTACACTAGTATGTCTGGATGTATGTTCTTTCTTTGCATCAATCTTACTATGAGTTCATTATTTCCAGTTGTGTTGCAATTTGCAACAGAAAGAGATGTATTTTTAAGAGAAGAAAACTCAAAGCTGTATACTACATTTTCATATTTCATGGGAAAATCATTTGTTGAAATACCTTTTTGTCTGATCTCTCCAATTATGTAGGAACTGATTCTTTATTGGATGATTGGTCTCAATTCAAAAGACGGAGGGGTTGTTGTAACACATATATTCATTGCAATACTCACCTGTTTAAATGGTAATAGCATGGGATTAATGGCTGGATGTGCATTTAATGACATTAAAGTGGCTACTAGTATAGTACCATTGATATTACTGCCTTTAATTATCTTTTCAGGTTTCTTCGCAAATTCAAAGTAGTTTTTCGTCTGGATTGGATGGATCTAATACATAAGTCCTGTTAAATATTCTTTTGAAGCACTAGCTACAAATGAATTCGACGGAAGAAGCTATGAGTTTGGTGATCCCATTGACACCCTAGGATTTGAAGTAGGATAATGGGAATCAGTAGGAATTCTAATTGCTTTTGTGGTAGCCATAAGATTTGGAGCATATATGTTCCTTAACATCTTAAGATCAAAATAATAATGATTGTTTTCTAATATTTTATATCTTGATAATTAATTTTAAATCAAATAAAATGTATAAGTATTTTAGGTGTTTATTATTTATTACGATAAATGCTTTTCTATAAAGTTAAATTACTTGATCCAAGATGATTTTTATATTAAGACAGTTGATATTAATAAGTTAATTAATCCAAATTATTGGATTTGAATTGCCAAAACTTAAAATTGACTACATGATCAATGCAAATCATACTGAACAGAAGTAAAATTTCAAGAATTGTGAATACTATTTGATTCATAAAAGTACTATGAAATATTGACTTGAAGAATTTATGATAAAGAATTACAAAGTATTGAATTTGTATATTGAGATTCTTGTTAATTTTAGGATTTAATGATGGATAATGCAAATTTATTTGGATGTTATTTAAACTTGTGATTTTATTCTGAGTATGGATTTGATATTCTTTCGTGTTTGAGATTTAAGATATTATAATGCGAATTATAAAATGGAATTATTATATATTATATAATAATGATTGATGATTCACAATAAATTATGAAGGAAATGATATAAAGTAATTCAATCGAACAATTAATGGAATTTATGAGCAAAGTCAAACCAAACATACTGAATCTAGATTGTGGCAAGAAATAAACCAGTAATTGTTTTCATATTAATCTAGTTCTACATATTGCTGTGCAGAAAAATGATTATCCATTCCTGAGATTTCT
This sequence comes from Paramecium tetraurelia, assembly GCF_000165425.1. Taxonomy (NCBI): domain Eukaryota; phylum Ciliophora; class Oligohymenophorea; order Peniculida; family Parameciidae; genus Paramecium; species Paramecium tetraurelia. The sequence continues at coordinate 216,069 of NW_001799488.1, read as the reverse complement.
TGAACAATATTCCTAAGACAATTATAAAGAGAATGAGATTCGAAAATTAGTTAATACTTACAATATTGAAATCTTCACAGCTCTTCATATTGCATCCTACAATGGAAATGTGGTATATTTGATAGCATTTATCTAAGTAAGCTGTGAGGATCTTAATAAACATGGGCGCAGATATTGCTCTTAAAAGCGGATCTGGCTTATTGCCTATACATGCAGCAGCTTAAGGAGATTAACCATATATGGTGGTATGATGTTTTTAGTATAGAAGTGGTATTGGATATAATAAGGAATCTCCATTAATGCTAAAGATGATGCAGGAAATACTTGTTTGCATTGGGCAGCATATTAAAAGTAATCTATTATTTTTTGAGGTTCTAGTTGTGAATTAACTGTGAGTTATTTGATTTCATTTGGTTGTAATATGGATTAAAAGAATAACGAAGAATAAACTGCATTACATATTGGGGCATCTTATGGACAATCTAGAGTTGTTAAGAAATTATTAATAAAGGGAGCGTAAAGAAATATAGAAGTAATTTGATAATTTTCTATTTAGGATGTAGACGGATAGCTACCCATTAATTTGACAGAATCCAGTTAAATCAAGAAGATGCTTGAGGACAAAATGGATTTTGCTTTATTATATAATTTGAAACAGCCTTATCATCCGATTAAAAGGAACAGAAAATCTGTCTTCGTTTACTACTTTGTAATTCTGACATCCTAAGGTTGTATAGGATACATCTTATGGCAATTGTAAGGAATATTGTTGTAAATCTTTGTTGGTCTGCTGGCTATTTTGCTAATTGTCTCTGTTCTGGCATAATGTTGCAATCCAGGATTCATTACTTTGCAAATTACTGTGGAAGAGGCTATGAATTAATAGATAGATCCTATCAATATCTGTCCAGATTGTTGGGTCATTAAACCTTTAAGATCGAAACATTGTGAATTCTGTAAAAAATGTGTAGTGGTTTATGATCATCATTGTCCATGGATAAATAACTGTGTTGGAGCCAAGTAAATCATAGATTAACTATGTTTAGAAACTTAATTTATTTTTATATTTACCTTAGTACCTTAATCCTTATTTAGATTTATTCGGCTGCAATAATCGTTTTCTGTATTTACTTTTATCTAAATAGACTATTTTAAATCTGACAGCTTATCTCTATGCAACTATTCATTAATGCTATACCCTATCTTAAATATATTGATATTTATTACTCCAATTTTGTAAAACATCAATTCTATGTATTAGTCTTCTATGTATATACTAGACAAAGAATTTGTATTATGGAATCACTACTTATGAAAGAATAACTGGATCAAAAATTAACCTGAAGTCCAGCTTATTAGACCCTTAAGTAAGTTTAATTTATTGATATTTCAAAAGGAAAACATTCAAGATTCATAATCAGAAGAATCAAAAATAGAACCATCTATTTAAAATTGTTTTAACTAATGTTTTAGAAATTAGAACAAATTTAAAAAATATACATGAAGTTGATTAAATTACTAATTTTTTGTCATATTTTCACATTTCTTTTAATTTTAAATGCTCTTTGTGGTTTTTATTATAATGGTTATTATTACTACTACTACACTTATTATTGTTTTTTTGTTTCAGATTTGGTTCTTGTTTTGCCTTAGCTCTGTGTTCTCATTTACCTGGCATCTAAATCCACTTCTGAAAAAGGGTATTATTTAACTGGAATTTATTCATACTAAGATCTTCTGAAATTTTACTTATATTGTTATTATTGTTATTATTATTATTATTATTGTTGTTGTTATTATTATTGCTATTATTATTGTTATTATTATTGCTATTATTGTTGTTTTTTTTCTTTCTTTATTTCCTAAGCCTTTTAATATCTTGTTTATGGTTTTACAACCACAGTATCTAAGTTACCCTCTAAATTATCCTTTATCTATCCATTGCAAATATATTCATAAAAAGCTTTCAACACCCTATTCAATTATTCTTTATTATTTATAAACCTTTAGAATAAATAATTAGTTTACTTTAAAACCTTCCTTAAATATGGTTCGAATCTATAATGCATAGTTTTCATAATATTATAAGCTAAAAATGATCTCAAATTAGCTAAAGTCTTAAAAGGGGAAGCTGATAATCTACTCCTGGGATTTATAAGATTAAAATCTATAAATGCATTCACAATGCCCACTCCTACTTGTTCATAATCTTAAATTGTAAAGAAATAAGACTTCGGATTAGATGTTTAGACTGATCCCAATACAACATTTTCATCTAATTAATCATCTGTATACGAATTATCTTATTTTTAATATAAATGTTACTAACACTCTCTTCATACATAATATTTGTAATTCTTCCTGTGTTATAATTACATTCTAGAGTGTAACTATGAATAATGCCACAAATCTTATAAAATGCTACTCTCCCTGAACCTTCCTTACTTAAACCATCTCCTTTATCTGCAGCATACATATTTTTTTCGGTAAAGTTACATGCATCATAATCGAATATTTCCGAGTATAAGCTAATCAATCTTGGAATTATGCAATTTGATGTGTGCTAACTTAATGATGATAATTAATTTCCGTATATAAATACTCCCTTATGACCAGCATGGGCATGTAGATCAATATACCCATAAAATCTATCAGTATTTTAAAGCCTCATTATATATTCTTTAATCGCATAAATTGTCGGGTGATCCTCTTTTGAAGGAGATAGATAATATCTATTTAGATTTTAACACAAGGAATCAGTCCTGTAATGTCCCCTATAAACACCATCAGGATTTATGATAGGAATGATAGACCAAACAAATTTCTCTCTGGCCACTTATGCAGCAGGATCATATGCGTTGAGTAAATACTTCATTAATCCATTGTTAACAAAAGATCCTGGCACTTCCCCTGGATGAACTCTAGCTGAAATAAAAATGTGTGGTTTTTTGAATTGATAAGGCCGACTCTATGGGAATAAACCAGGTATAGATTCCTCCTTAATTTAGGATGATCCATTAGTTATTGTAATTAGATTAATAGGTCTACCTTCTCTAGAGTAAGCCAGTACTGAATTATCATAATATATTTCAGGCACCTAAAGAGACATAGCTTAACATAGTTATAGAAAATTCTATAACTATATATGTTAAATACATCATTGTCTTCACAACTCCAAGGATAGAAAAAGGCAAAATAAACTGTTGAATCATTAAGAAAACAATGCTTAAAAGTTATTTCAAAATGACCCTCTGGAACTAAGCGATATTAACATGGTTATTTTAATCTCTCCCATTGAGACGAATGGCAATTTCTATAGACTGGCTACATACCATCTTTGAAAAGTCCCATCTAAGATGAATTTGTAATTACTTACTTAGTTTTACATATTGGCTATTACAAATGTAAGTTCTCCTTCATTCACCCCAGACACTGAGAAATAAAACCATGTTCTATAATTAGTTGTCTTGCCATTAATTCCCCAATCACTTGATATGTTAAGGATGTACTTAATAATGTTATAATTTACGTACTCTTCCACTGTTTTCCTTCCGAACACTCTTTAGATTACCAGAATCGAATGCACTTGAAAAGGTGATTCCTTGAATGGTCTCAGTGATTTGAGATGGGTATTCGGTAGCATTATTCATCATTCGAATTAATATTTATAACAAGTGACAGTTTATAAAGTTTAATATTACATAACAATTAATAATAATCTAAACAAATCTGAATTATATTATCATAAGTAAATATATTGATAGAAAAACCCTTACTTTTAAATGATTGGTGAATAAATAAAGAGATACATATTTATTGATGATTTCAAAATGATCTAATGTCTTAAACTTTTCTCATTTATCATCCAACATAATGGTTATTCAATCTAAAGAATAACATTTAGAAGAGATTTAATAGTAAGTGTTTATAAATAAATTCAGTTTGTGAAAATGTATATGTGATTATAAAAATTTAAATAAGATATATTGTTATTTTTAATTGAAAGATGATAGCAATGAGACTGTTTAAAGATGATGAGTAGATGGATCGATCAATTTAAGCTACATACTTATTAAAAGCTATTTGTATTTAATCCAAAGGTTTTGAAATATTTTTAGGGTATTCTTATCAAATATATGAATTTATTTGTAATTTATTTTTGCTTAAAATTAATTTACTGTATGTTATTTAAAGAAATAATCTCTTAATAACACATGAATTTTATGAAATTTACTTACTTATAAATGACTAACAGAGAAAGATGTAAGCTATAAACCTAAAAAGAAATAATTTCTGCTGTATAATAGTTTCACTATTCATTAATAACCTATATTCTATTAATATTTATTTTTAATTTAGCATAATTGATTACAATAATTAAATAGTTTATCATTCAATATTTATGGCTTTTATTTCATCCCATTCATAATACTGTTGGTATTATTTATTATACTAATATAAGAAATAAATAATACTGCTTTATGGTAGGACCTTAAGCCAATCAATTTCTACTAAGAACCTAAAATTTGGCTTTATTCTGCTTTTGATTTATTAAATTGACTTTATGAAATATCATTTTGATTGTTAGCTTTATTCTAAGAGTTTTGATTCTAATTTTCATTTTAAACTAAAGCTGATTATTTAATTTGGCTTTAGGCTAGAGGCAATTATTCTATTTTAATATCTTGATTGTTTATTATTGGGATCTCGTTATTATTATTGACGCCAATAGGTATTTCTAATTCATTCAATAATTTGAGATATTTTCCCTTATAAATTGAAGGAGCAAACATCATTTGAAATTAAGTGAATTTCATATCTTCCTAAATTTAATCCTTTTTTAAAACTAAAATAAACATATATTAATCTTACATTTCAAAAATGGTCTTAACTCTTATTAATCTTATCCATTAGAATTATTTCTTAAAACTTTTTCATTGAAAGTAGAAAAACATTTAGAAAGCAATCCAATCACAGGTTTATAACAAAAGAAAAATAAAAATATGATTAGAATAAGAATAGCAAGGATAGCTAGCAAAATGATATTTGGGATTTAACTCCATGATCTATCCCACCATTCAACAACAACATTCTATGATCCATAGACATCTTATAGTTAATCGATTACTAATTTTGCCTCAATTGTTTCATAAAATAAATTAGAACTTCCATAAATATAAGTAGCAAAGCCTAAATGAATTACAACAGCAATCCACAAATATTTTCTTATGGATTCACTAATTATCGAATCTATCCTAATTGGTTTGCGATAAGTAGTGAAAACTATAAATCATAATATTAGAATACTTGAAATCTTATCCACAAAATACAGGAACCAAATTGTTAGCATTGTAATGAAATATAAGAATGGGAGAGCAGGAGTATACATAAAACAAATATAAAGGGCTGTCAAAACCTGTGCATATCTTAATTCAACCCTAAATTATTCTCCCTTATATAAATCCTTGAACTCTTAATAGTTCTTCTTTCTAGTTTTTTTCTCGTTTAAACAACAAGAACATTAATCATATGCCTATCTTACATATCTTATGATTATTTCTATTAAAAGCATCATAGGCTAAGTCAGAATGTTAATCAATAAAGTTAATAACTATATTAGAAGATATATTATATACCAAAACAATTCCAATATTTTAACACCATTTAGAATCAATATCCCCATATTTTCCACCAAAAAGAAATCTAATGGCCTATGGAGCATCATCTCTTGTAGAATTACCAAAATCAATATTTGTAATAAGAAGAATCAATCCAGTATTTAAAAATTGACCTAGAAATATTTTTAGAATTCTGCTTGAATACTCTTCAGAAATCATCAAATGTTTTTCCCATTTTGACAGAACTAAACAATTAGGTTTTTTTTACAAATGAATATGTATTGAATTATAACGTTTACACCAATTAGTCCTGCTACAATAATCCAAGGTAGTGATTATTAAAATGTATACTATTTCACCCAATCTTAACAAATTTCATAATCTCCTGAAATAATATCATTAATCTTTGGCTTACAGTAACATTCGACATAACCTTTTATAGCAATACTATTTTCATCATCAATTTCTTATTGAACCTAAAGTTCTGTAATATTGTCATAGATTTTATTATTGCAATTAATAGAAGGATATTTTTATTGAAAATCAGTCTTTTGTAGATTCACCCAACTTACCAAAACCCACGAACCTGCTAAAAGTATTAAAGTTACAAAGAGACTGCAAAATTATCTCAAAATTCTTTGCTTTAGAGAATAATTAAGATTATTCCAATTGATATTCTCAGGAATAGGAGCATCTTTAACTTACAACTTATACTTCTTTAATAACCTAATTAAATGTTAATAAGTACAATTTTTTATTCTTTTCTTCATCATCGAAACAACAAAAACAGCAATAAAAATAAAGCCAATCCTTGGGTAGACTTTAAAGTTATTCTTAAACTTATTATTTTTATCTCATAGTATCGAAAGTAATCCAGATGTACTTTGAATCCCCTTCTGATTATAATGCTTCAATCTTTTAGGAAATCTCTTCTATTTCATTCCAATATTTTTAAATGTTTTTATCAACTTTATTTAGATTTTATAGTGAATTTGGATCTTCACATAAATGCTAAAAGTTTTAATAGAATTCTAAATATGTTTCTTTTGACATAATTGACATTTGAATATTTTTTTGAGCTTATTGATAGTATTATGATTTATTGGCTTTCAATTCGTCTAATTACTTTGAAATCATTTGCTTTTTACTTTTCAGTTCTGATTGCAATTTTAATATTTTTTCTTTTTCTGAAACTTAAATATCATAAATTTATAAATCTGCATCTTTTAGAACAGACTTTAATTTTTCATCAATAAATTTTTTCACTTCTGTTAGCAATACCTATTTAATTTATTGATTTTCATTAAGTTATAGTGATCTTATTAAATCTTCACATTTTGGTAGATTGGATATTTAAAGTGAAAAGTGTTATAAGGTGGGGGATTCTTTTTATGAAATTTTATTGTACTTTTTTTCACTTGTGGTTAAACAAACCAAAAAATAAATGAATAATAAAACAATGGCTGCATCACAAGATGCAAATATAATTGGTATTATTTTTTATTCCAATTAAACTGGCCCAATTGAAATCATGGATTCTTTGCATTATGCTCCAACAAATATTTTCATCCCACTTATATTTTCCTTATCAAAATCTGATTTTGTTAAGGTAATGGAATACTATTCTTAAGAATCTACTTGTTGTCTTAATGAATTCAATCTATCTTAATTAGTTACATTTAAATCCAATTCAGATTTACTTATATAAATACAATCCTATTCGTTTGAGGTAATTATGCCATATAAAAATGATGGTCCAGCAAGATTACCTGAGTCACATTACAAATTAAATTCAAGAGGCCCATAGCCAGAATCAAAGGATTAAATTTAACAATCTTTATAATTTAAACTTGTTGCGCCGATAGTGGTTGCCATTAAAAATTCAAACGGATTAGACGAATCCCTTGCTTCACTCCCAACATAAGCTATTATAATTTTCAAAAATATTACATAATACACTAAAAAATAATTATGGTATTGATAATATAGTGAAAATGATAAAAAAGTACCCTAACTTTTTTAAGAATCTAAAATATAGATTGATACCAACACCAAACTATTTAAAATGAGGTCTTGTGTTCTATGAACCACAACAAAAGGTATGAGAACCAATCGGAAGACAACATACTTCACAACACTTTTTATTTTATTTTTCTTTTTTATGAATCTATACCATAACAGAAACTATTACTTTCTAGAAAAATGTTTAAGGCTAATTAATTTCCTCTTGAGAAGGTGCTATAAATATACTTTTTCTAAAATCTGCTTGACTCTTGCATTTCTAACTTTAATTAAAATTTGTATTAGTTCTATCATTTTAATTAACTTGAAATTCAATCAATGGATGATCCTCCCTATATTATTAGTAAACTATATATTACTATCCATTTTGTTCTGCTTAAGTAAAATTAGGTTGAATTTCTTTTTTTTCACTCTATTAATGCTTTGCTTGAGGCTCAACTTAGTTTGTATCTGATCTCTAAGGAGAATTATCATTGTTTTAGTTGATTCGGCTATTGTTGTTACTCATGGTAATATCAGTATTAGATAATTATCAGATAGAAAATATAATATTTAAGTTTATTTAATTTTTCTGTTGAATTAATAGAATACTTTTATTGGCCAAGCATTATAATCTGTTTGTTTCTAAGTCAAAAAATAATCATTAATTATATTATCTAATCATAAAAAATGACCAGAGTTGTTGTAATTATGTAAAATGGAGTTAGAATAAAATATAACATAACTTCATGATAAATTTAATAATTAAAATAAGAAACTATTGAATGCTATTATATGTTATCATGTTAATCCATATCTATCGTAAACAGGATAATTAGGTGAGAAAAAATCTACAGCAACTTCCTCAAGTTAATTTTCATTAGTTGTTGATTTATATTCTAATATATAGATTTTCTGTTTTGCTTCCCTTGATGTAATAGATCCGTCAAAATATTTTTTAATTAGATCACTATGTTGAAAATTTCCAACCCACCATTTATAATAATAAAACTTTGCAAAATTCAAAAATTTTTCTTTCAAAAATATCGACCCTTCTTTTTCAATAAATTTAAAATTTGAGTTGTTTTTGAATATTAAATTGACTTAACGAAGCAATTTAGGCTTCGAGAGATTAAAATACAATTTAAATCGATTTGTTTTTTATTTCAAGATAAGAAGTTTCGAGTAAATTTAACAAGATTTACCATTTAAAATGTACAATTAATGAATTTTGGAAGGTCTTACTTAGCAATAAAGTAGAATGTTTGAATAAAATCTTAACATTATTATTGAATTTTAAATTAATAAAACCTCTATTTCTGGGAGGGATGGCAATACTAATTTGATTACTACATCTAAAGTCTAAGTGTTTCTTATTTCAAATATACTGTTAACGTAAAGAAGCACTAAAAAATCTGTATTCTTTTAAGGATGGATAGCTGATAGATATTAAGATCCTATCTTGAAAGTATTCTCCTGTTGTTTTTTTAAATCAACTTAAACAATCTTACCACGTTGTTAGCAAAGAAAACCATAAAGAACTTTACCACAAAAACAATACAATAAATCTTATTCTTTGGGAGATCCAATGCTTGATTGATTACTCCCAACATTAGGATCTCCTTCATTTTCTTCTTCATCTTATATGCGTTCAAAACTGCTATCAAACAAAAGTTCGTTATCTTCTAAGTATTCTAAAAAAATGTATTCCTATCCTTCATGAATTATTCCTATTCGATTTTCATGCTTTCTTAGATAATAATCAATTTATCCACATTCCATCATGATATTAGTTAGTTTAGATAGTTTAAAATATTAACCAGAGTTCTAATTCATAAAATAATTATTGTATTTGATAATCTTCAATATTGTTTAGATTGAGATAAAAACAATTTTAAATAGGCTGTAATAAGATGCATAGTTATAAATTCTGTTCAAAAAATTCAGAACTCAATAAGATTAGACCAATTAAAATAATTTTATTAAAATAGATTCGGATATCTCTTATGTGGGTTATCTATTGCTAATCGTTTTAATAATCTTATTATTGCTATATTTATTATATTAATCAGACTAAACTTAAGTTACTAACTGATGCTGTATCCCAACTTGTGTGTTTGTCAGTTCTTTTAAGGCTTATTAATTTTCTCAGACATGCCTTGTAGACAAACCTTTCCTCTTCACATTCCCATAAATAATGCTTGATCTTTTTAGTTAATGGGCGCATACTAGCAATATAAAAGAATTTATTACTATGTGTAATGAGTAGAACTATCTTGATGCATGGGTGTATGGCCAAAGTCCTAAAATAAACTTTTTGATAGTTACAATTGACTTTCCATCAGTTAACATTCTTGGCCACATTGAAGGCCAGCTGGGATGAATGATTTCCATTTGTTTAGTGTTTGATCTATTTGAATGATTAATATTTGATTTACTCGAAAGCACAGTCTTCATAATCATGCATCTACTTTAAACAAGGAGTTGTGTCTACGCTTAAAAAATGTTATACCAAAAACAGGAGGTACTGAAGAAGGCAATGTACCAAAATATAGATAACTCATAAAATAAATATAAAAATAATAATAATATCTAATTTTATTTACAGATAATAGAATTGGATTTTCTCCTCATTAAATTCTTCTCTTTAGAATTATAGAATAAATAATGCTGTTGTATAAATTCTATATATACATGTTAAAGATCTTGAGAATCTAAATTTAGACTGTTGTAATGAATTAAAACAAATTTAAGATTTCAAAAGAATGAAAAGGCAATAAAAAAACCTGATTTTCTGACTTAATTGGTGATGAATTATTAACTCAAAAATTGGGAAGAATATTATGAATATTTTATATAATTGGGACGAGAATCAGAGTTACTAAAAGTATTAAATGATTAATAGAATTAAATAATTATCAAAAGGGGGAAAAATATTGAATTTGCAGGATTTTATGTGGGCTTTTAGGTGAAATATTTGTGACTGATTCATTATTCTATTAATTTTTTTATTTAAAAAGAACCATTTTATAGTAGAATATAAATTATTATATTTTCTGATTATGAATAGTATAGTTTATTTTATTTACATTTAATATCACAATATAATTAATTTTTTTTCTATTATGGGCCACAAGCATAAAAGAAAAGGAAGAAGAAATAAACATCAGCAACCTTCTTTACCACCTTTGGATGAAGACTTTAAATAAATTCTCTATATGGAGGGTATCAAGTTTTAATAAACAAAGCTCTGGAGGGCATGAATAAATTAAAAAATTCAAAAGATCTCTTCCTTTAGAAATTAGTGAAGAATGCATATTTGTTATCAAAAGCATGGTTTGAAACCTGGAAATTGCACGTTGGATATGATGCTATTTTAAAGGGTGAATAACCTGGAGGTAAGAAATATGGAAGGCAATAAATTGGGGAGATAAATAAGGATTTAATAGCAGATGAAAAATTGTTTCATGCTACACCACAGATATATAGATAATTGGATCCTCCTTTGAATGATGTATAACCCGTCAAAGATTACATTCTCATTACATAAGAGGTTTGGGAATTCTTTTATGGAAAATACAAAGGTTAAGCGATTACAAGAATAGCAAATTAGTAAAATGAGTTTAATTTGAAGTTGATAAGTGTAATATTTAATTGATATCTAAGCCTAACATAATTTTTATGACTCAAGAGAAATTGAATGAGATTCAGTCACTTAATTAAAATTAATTGATTAGTTCCCTCGACTTATTGAGAATGAGAAAAGCGCAATTGTTTAGTGATTGGAAATTCACTGATTTGGAAGCATATTGCTAATAAATAATGGAGAGTAATAATATTTAAATATGGTTAATGAATCCTTTATATGAAAATAATCAGATTAAATTGCAATTGATAAAAACTATTCATTAATAGAAAAATGTTTTGTTGGGTGAATAATTAATAGACGCAGAATATTAATAATTTTATTTGTCACAGTTTTTAAAAAATCATTTTATTATGGTAGTATTTTAGAATGCAGTTGAATTATCTTAATTAGATGTCAAATTTGAGTTAAATTAGAGTGGATGTTGTTTTAATTGTGGATCGAAGGCTTTATTGAATTATTCATGTGCTTGCAAGAAAGTATTTTATTGTAGTGATACTTGCAGATACAAGGATTAAGAATTTCATTCAAGACAATGCACAAAAGCTTACGATTCACAAGATGATGAAGACTTTGATGCAATCACTTATGACAATCTATCTACTAAATATGGAGCAGGATTAGTACGAATTTGGGTAATACTTGCTTTTATGAATTCATCTCTATAGAGTCTCTTTAGTTCAACTCATTTCTAGGAATTCCTTTCGAACAAATAATATTGGACTTAGAATACTTTGAAACGAAATGTGTAACTCAATTACAAATTAGAGAAGCTCCTAAGAAACCTATTGACTCATAATGAAGCATTCTCTCCATATAGTTTCAGGTAGCAATTGGCTCAAAAATATCCATTTGTAAATATCTATATTCATAAATTAGTTTGGAAAGGATTATTAATAGGATGCTGCAGAATTTATACTATATCTTTTTGATGCTTTAAACGAAGAGTTGATATTGAAGGATGATAAATAGAAGCCTGAATAGTAATAATTAGAATTAGCTGATGTTGATAAGGCAGAACCTGAATAAGCGAATAGTGACAGTGATGATGAAAGTAGTGAAGAAAAGGAAAATCAAGAATCTTAAGAGTAATAATAGTAGTAACAGATGCAATTCCATAACAGAGTACAATAAAATGTAAATGAAATTATGAATTTAGTAAATCAACAATGATAATTATGAAAAGGCAGTAGAGATGATCCACAAACTAAATAGTTCACTCCTTCTTAAAAATTTCTTAGGAATCACTAGATCAATAAATTGAATGTCCAATCTGTGAATAAAAGACATAAAGTTACGAATAATTTTCAATATTACCACTCCCTTTAAATGCTGCATGTTAATCTAAGCGCAAACATTTGGTTGATGTATTTGTCATTTCAAATGATTGGTATCAACCATGTAAAAAAGTTGTTTATGAATATCAACCAAATACAACTTTGTTAATGGAGGTTAAAAGAGATATTGCAGAGAGATTGGGGATTGAACCTACGACTTTATTAGGAGCATTGTGTGTAAATAGTATAATAGATATGTATTTATTACATGATGAAGATAATCTTTCAAAAATCATAAATGATAATTAAAATAGTTACTTTTGCCTTTTTTAATTAGACCAGAGCATTTATTCTATAACTAATGAAGAATAATATTTTGATGTGATGATCTATTCATTTGAAAAAAGGAATGCATTCTCTTATTAATGTGAAAATGTATGTGTAGCCATTCCAAAGATATTGGTAGTCAAGAAATCATGTACTGCAGCTCAAATATATCAATAAATCTGGAATAAACTTGGAGAGCATTCCAACTCCAATTAATTAAAAGATATTTAAATTGATGAACCTTAATAGCAAAATCTATTAAATTCATAGTAACTCAAGGAAGCTCTGAATTACTAGGTAACCATTCAAACTAGATTGCCATCTAAAACTCCTTGTCCATTTACATGTGGCAAATCATTTAAAAAAGAGTAAAAACCTCATTCTTGTGAATTACCTTTCAATAATTCAACTACTTTGAACGACTATTTGAACAAAACAAATTATCCCAATGCTGGTACTTCATTATCAATTGAATTTGTGGAAAATGCCATACCTAAATCCATAAGAATAGAATTTGAACCTAAAAATAACTACTTTAAACATGATAAATGTAAATTAAATATACTATAAAGTAGCATTAGATCTATTAGATCTGATTGACAATTTCGAATCTAAGGAACCTTTAGTTGATGAAAATGCTTATCATTGTACCACTTGTAATGATTTAACTTTCGCCATAAAAACAATGAGTTTTTAAAAACTTCCAGATTAATTGATAATTCAACTCAAAAGATTTTAGTATGATGAACATAAGGGGTTCTAGAAAAACAATATTGTAGTCGCATATCCTGAAAATATAATCATAAATTAGATAGACTATGATTTATATGGTGTAGTATAGCATTTTGGAGGATTAGACAATGGTCACTATACAGCATATGGTAAGAGATCAAATAAATGGATTGAATTCAATGACAAATAAACAAAAGAAGTATAAGTGAATGATGTAATAAACGACAAGAACGCGTACATTCTATTTTATTAGAAGAAATGATTTATATCTGATGTATATTAAGTTAATCATTTTAATTTGCTGAGTGGTAATTCTGCTTTATAATGAGCCTTTTCGATAATAGGATCTCGACCTTCATTAGCAAAGAACGTTAAAGGCATGATGGCTCCTCCATTTTCAATGTACTTTGACCATTCTAATAATTCTTTTCCTCTCCATCCTGGACCAATTTAAGCATAAGATGGCAAGTCTTTATAGTCTACCCATCTTGCTTATTGGGTTTCTTAGCCATAGAAATAAATCACATACCTCTATCGGGTTTTTGCTTTGGTATTTACTTCTCATCTATGGGTTCTGCATAATATACTAATCGAACTCGAAGATGATTTTAATCGGGCTTCAATGAATTTTCAACTCTTAAAATGCCTTTGAGAACAACGTCTATTGATGCTTCTTCTTTGGTTTCTCGGATGGCAGCCTATTCGAAGGTTTCGGGAGGATCTACTAAACCTCCAGGCAACCACCATCCTTGATCTCCATTTTCCAAAATAGTGAGATATTGGCCTTTTGAATTTCTACATACAACGAGGGAGATTCCGAGAAGACTTGATTTTTGTTACTTAAACATTATGTTATTATATTATTGTTTAAATGTAAAATGAATAATATGTTTAATCATTATATTGAGATATTACGCAACATAATTTATTGATAATTTATTTTGAGGGTATTTAAATCTTTTTTCAAAAAGTCCAAATAAATTATATATTTTATTCAATAAAAATTCAAACACTTTTTTAAATCAACAAAGAGTCGAAGTTTATGTCCTTATCCTTGAAATGCATCTAGAGATTTGGTTCTTATCCCTTACCCAGAAAGATTGGTGTTTTAGGCTACGGTGCCATTGGGAGTGCATTTATTGAAGTTCTTTTGAAGAATCACCCAAGTATTAAATTGTTCTTTATTCCTAGATGCCCAAATAGTTGCTCTTGATAAATACAATGCCTTTAGAGCAAATGAGAATCGTTTCGAATGCATAATAGAAGAGAGAACCAAAGAAAATATAGGTGACACACTTTCAAGGATGGGGTAAGGTATTCTTCAATATCTAGATTGCAAAGCGGAGATATTTTAGTGGACTTGTCAACAAACATTGAATTCCTATCGATATGGTCCCTATGCGCAGAGAAAAAGATAAGATATATGAACACAGCCTTGGAGCAATGGGAAGATAGCGAGGATGCCAATTCCTGTCCTAAAAACAGCGAGGAAGCATACAAGCTCACATTGGGATACATCAAAGACAAGGCCAAACAATCTAAGTATTGGAATCCAAAGAGTGGTGCTACAAGCATTCTAGAAATGGGATTCAACCCTGGTGTTGTTTCACATTGTGTAAAGAGGGGATTAGAAGATTGTGCAAAGCATTACTTGAACCACGACGATCAGTTCAAAGACGTGAACAAATAATTGTTGAAGAAATATTTGGAAGCTAGAAATCATTCTAAACTAGCCCAGGTGTTGGGTGTTCACACAATACATTGTTCAGAATATGATAATCAAATGATGAAGGATATTCCAAAGGACATCAATACTAAGTTTTACAATACATGGTCCTGTAGAGGATTCTTGACTGAAGGACTCGTACCAATCCAAGTGGCCAGAGGCAGTCACGAGGACCCCCACATTGAATCCATGTACACAATCAGAGACGGAAAAACCATAGTATCAACTAAACCTTCAGTTCAAACCTATGCCAAGAGCTGGCTTCCCAATCAAGACATCACTGGAGTATTGATACCTCATGGAGAGGCTTACAGTATCTAAGACTATTTGGCTGACCCTGAAACTGGGTATGCCCCATCTTAGTACTACGTTTATGATTACAATCCTTTGGCCAAGAAGTTTGTAGCAGGTCTTCCAAAGGATGCCGACATCAACAACACTCACCCTGAAATGGAAGTCATTCACCCAATCAATCATCCAACCTTAAGAGGAGTAGACAAGGTTGGTGCCATGATCATTATGAATAACAACAGAGGCTGGTGGACTGGCAGCATTATGGATGAGGTCGATAGTTCGATGTTATTTAATGGAAGATTTGGACCCACAGTATTATAAGTTGTGGGAGGAGTTTATGCAGGATTTTTATGGAGTTGTATCAATCCAAATATTGGATCACATTTCCCAGAGAGTATTGACACTGATTTCCTTTTGAGCATTGTAAATTATTATCATAACAATTAGGGGTAAAAAACAATGGGTAGATTTGTTTCAGTTAACGTGGATTTGACTAAGACATCCATTAAAGATTGTCATAAGTTGCAGAGCTTCATTTGTGATAAGCAATGATTATTTAATAAATATGATTCAATTATAAATTATTTCTAAAATTTCTTCTTTTTTCTTAATTTAAATAATAATTACTATAATCACAGGTGTTCTGATTACTTTAAAATATATATTAATTCAATAAATAGTATCTTCCATCTTTAATTACAAATGAGAGGATTATTTCTTTAGTTAATGTTCAAGATTCATTCCAAACGATTCCACTCTTTTTTGCTTCTCTGCCTTATAGTTGATAATGCAATATATGATGAAACTACAACTTATTATCAATGGCAACCCAATCAAAAACACAAAGAGCAACCATTCCGTTTTTATATATTGTTTATATCCAGTGTTTGATATAGTTATATCCATACATAACCCTTAAATCTCGTTTAGATTACTTGGACATAATTACACATTCAATAGACTCTTTGGAGTACTATTTTAATCAGCCTTAAAAATATTATTATTATTCTAATTACTATTAATGTAAACTGATCATTAAGAGTGAACCATCTTAATTAAAAGTCCTATTAGTTATAGTCTTATTCCAAAATCAACATTCGAACATGCTCATTCAAATACCCCTTTTATATGTCTAACAACCTCAGATTGCCTTGTATCTCAGCAGCTTGGATGACTGATTTCACTGAATGATTTATCTATTATTGTCCCCTTAAGAACAACTTAACAAATTGAGTTTGCTCGGAGTAGTTTCTAGATGTATTTCTACAACTAATAGCAAAGTACTCATTGTAGGAAGCTTTCAATGACCCAGGTGGACTCTGACATTGAGTATATTGTCTAATTCAATTTTCTATCTTACTTAAAAATCTATTCAATCTCAATTCTTCCCTATATTTGAACTAAATCAAAACTGAGGGAATCCGTAGTTACATTAATGGTGTAAGTCGAATCCTTCAGAAATTCAACTTCAGTGTCGATATATGTGAATTCAATTTGATTCTGCACAAAATTACTCACTAAATATATAAAATAAAGATTTTACTTAGTTCTTTGATGTTCAGAGTTTCCACATTTAACAACTTATACGATGGTGATTTATTAGCATGGTATGTGAAGCTAATCTACAACTTAAAGAGATTAAATGAATATTGATCATTGAATACTAGTTCGATTATGGTTTCAATCTAGATATTATTGCCATCTTGAATGGCACACCCCTTAATACAATACATCTAAAAATTGTTGACTATCAATGTATTTTTATTAAAATTAGCTGCTCCAATCACATCCAAAAGAGAACCATTCAAAAGTGAACTCTTACTTTAATCTAAGTACCCATAGAAGATACAAATCAAATTATCTCTTGCCTTGTCTTCTGTGTCATATCTTTTATTTCCCTTGACCATTGCGGTGATAGTGATGAATTTATATTTGGGTTTGAATTGAATTGGAAAATTGATCATTTTCACATCTTCCAAAATAAAGGAGCTTTAATTTTAGTATAAGAAATCTTTGAAATTGATGTTTAAGAAGAAGAAGTTCTCCAAGAACTATTTTTCAATTGGCTGATTGTCAGATAGGATTGTGAAACTCAATTAGTTGATCTAATTAGTAACATCAACTCTAACCATCATAGATTAGCAAAACAATGCTATTACATGAATGGCTGATAGTTCAGCAATTGACAATGGATTAATGAAGGATTTCGTACAATTGTTAACAGTAGGTTAATCCTAATCAAAGAACACATTCTTGATCTCGTCATAATCTATTGTGCTCTAAATTACTTATTTGTGATCTATGTTGTTATATATATATATATTTTACATTGAGTCTAAGGAATATCTATGATGCCTATGGTTTCATCTCCCAATATGATTAAGTACTCTTTAGAAACACTAGTTCCTAAGATTGTTTAATCAATTTTAAATCTAACTAGATTATCCTCCTATTCCCAGATAAAGGGCACCATTTTAATATTGAATTCCTTAGCATTTTACAATTAATAATTGAAAATAGGACCTGAATAGTAATCCATAATCTTTAATGAAGTCGTGAAGTCGGTCTTGTAGATTTCAATTTCTGGCAATTTCTTTACACTCTTCTCGATCATTGTATCCTAATACCTAAAACTGCCATTGATCGTCAGGGTCTCTATAAATTTTAATAAAATAGTACTTTAGACACTGTAGCTTAATGCAGATTAGGCATTGATGGCCACAGAGAATTGGTTGTCAATATTGGTTGGATCAGAGGCAATTAGTTCAAATTCAAGCATTTTATTAAAGTAGCAATTGATATCAGCATTTGTGAACTACAGACAGTATAGGAAGGTCTGCATTTTTGGGTAGCAGATGGTTATAGGTTCTGACAAAATAGAATATTTGTGGATTGCATGTAATCTATCTGATCCAGTCTTGGACAAGTCATAGACATACAATTCATTTGGCTTATTGGTTGGCACTATTAGCATATAATAATTGATATAGGTTTCATTTGCGTTGATTATGCTATTGAATTAGGGTAACAATGAATCAAATTTAATATCTTATAAATTATCGATTGTGTAGAGTGTTATTCTATCATCTACGATAACAAGTGTCAGTATTGGTTTTTTAAGTTACAACACAAAGAATTTGAAATTATGAGTCATTTATCCCAACTCTATTTCTACAATGATTGTCTTAAAATGATTGACTTTGAATTGATTCGTCAGTTGAATCTAATATAACTTATTCTGGTGACTTCCGATAATGAGATCATTCTTTAAAAATTGAAAATTCAATTGTCTAAATTTACGATCAATTTCAATTGTTATTATGTTTTTAAAGTAAATATCAGTGTAATATATGGTGTTGTTTGTGCTGAAAAACAAATTGATATAATCTAGATCTACAAAGACTTCGTACTGCTGATCGAAGAGGCTATACTCTATATTCTAACAATCAAAATCTACAACACCCTCTTCCACTCTCTTTATTTTCAAGACAGTGTAATAAGTGGTTTTTTAATAGAATATTATGTAATATGGTGAAATGCTGACTATATTCTTTACAATATTGACTGATGAGCAATCCAAAGAGTAGATCTTCTAAGTAAAATAATTTGTATTAGGTATCTCCTATTGAATAATCATCTTCACCTAATCGATTTACAAGAATATAGTTCTGAATCCTTTATCTAAGAATGATTTAATGGGGATGCGAGAATGCTATATAAAGTGTTAATATAAGTCTTCCCACATTTCATATCCAAAGCCAGAAAGGCTTATGACTTCAACATCTAATCTAATATATTATTGATACTTACTTTTCTTATCGCTTTTGGGTGAAAGTATTGTGGCAGGCCCCCTTATTAGGGTCGAATAAAGGACAGTCGAATCAGTATTGGGAAAATTGTAATTTTGTAGATGGTCTATTTTGAATACATTTGTGCTTTCGAATTGCTGATTATAAATCATGAGCGTGACATTCTGATTGTTCATGTTTTTATATATGATAGAACAAAGAAACTCTTCATTTGAGGTGGACACTACAGTTAATCTCTCTATTTCATTTTTAATTAGAGACAGAATGGCATGAGTTTGATTCACCTGCTGAGTTATCAGTATGTTGGTTTGTCCAGTTATCGTGGAGAATGAGACAGGGTAAGTCAATAGCATAGGATGTTGGTAATTATTTTGAAGCAATAATTTTTCAGTGTAGGATTGATGTCTATTAATTCTGTAACATTCAATGGAATTTTGGATGTAGGTAAAGCAAGTATAATAGAACTGTTCATCGTATTAAATCTAGGCCTTCTTGATTTACTTACGGTTAAGTATGGAGTTGAGATTAATTTTGTCATTAATGGATAGTGTGGTAAAGAAGAAGTCTTTAGATTTTTGAGGTAAGGCCAACTCATAGATAAAGTGATCACTCAGTATCACAATGCTGTATTGGATGTCATTTTCAATGATTCCTAAGGGTGGGAATCTGATGGCATATTGTTCATGTGAGTAGCTGAGTGCATAAAACAATTCATTGGGTAAAAATAATTACCATAATAATTGTTCATACATGACTTCCCCATCATCTGTGAATGTAAATCTGTATACATGCAATCCTGATCGATGATCTAATATCATGAGAGTGTTGTCATCGAAAAAAGAGACCTTTTCAATCTCATTGATAGGACTTTTGAATTGAACCATCTTTATAGAATTAGCTTGATTGTTGAATTTACCAATCAAGAGCTATTTGGTGATTTGGAAATTCTCTTGGGAAGAACAATAGATGCTAAAGTACTCAGGATCTTTGACTCTCCAGGAACTCTCAGTGATGATATTTAAATTATCACAGTTGTTGAGTTGATCTGTGTCTAAGAACAATTGTGAGGAGCAACCTGATAAATATTTATTTTCTTCAGCTATGCATTCAATTTTGGAAATGTAGATATCATTATCTGATCTACAGACAGCCATGAAAATATCAAGGGAGTATTGAGTCATGTCGCTACAGGTAAAATCAGGCAGAGTTTTAGTGTTGAGATCGATTGTTCCCAATTCTTTAAAGGGGGAATTGAATTGTTGGTTATCCTTAAAGAGGATGGTAATTTTGCCATTCTTTTCCAGGATAAGTATGGTATTCTAATCATTTGGATAGTAGAGAATCTAAAATATAATGATGTGATAGTACTTGTTCGATTTCATTTTTTTATAGTTATTGAATTTATTCATTAACTTTATGTTCCTGGATGTAAATGGAATTCTCATCACAATCTGTGTAAAAATCATGCTTGTTTATATCGCAAATCTCATGATAATGATCTCCTTTTGTGAGCAATATTAATTCACCAAAAATTGAATATACTATCAAAGAGCCTATTATAAAAAGATAATTCATATATTTTAATTATATTTATGTATTTTTTTATGCAAATTTAATCAATCGAACAACTTCTCCAAGAATGACTTTTCTTTATTTGATTTCTAAGCAGTGCCAGCCTATTGTGGTTAGGATGGTTATTGAGGCAATGGAGCCTATTGATAGGGTCTAGTTCTTCCCATATCTTGAGGGATTGATTGTTGTTACTATTGTTAAGGAACAGATTAAGCGAACTGATGAATATTGTTGAATAGATACTTAAGATGGTGCCACAGTCTGTTACAATTAAGGATTGTATTGTGTAGTTTGAGTTAGAGGCTATTAGGTTTTAGGCTATTGAGGACCAAGGGATTGTTGTCCATAGACTGGCTATTGAGTGGATGGAATTGAATATCCTTGATTAACTTGAGTGGCTGGAATGGAATAACCCTAATTAACTTGAGTGGCTGGAATGGAGTAACCTTGATTAACGGGAGCATTTGTTTAGATGGCTGGATTGACAGGTTGTTGAGCTTATATTGATTGACCATAATTCAAGGGGACAGTCTACGATTATGGATAAGTAAATACTTAAGCAATTTATAATTAAGGTTGAACAGTTTGTGTGTTTTGGATGGTTTGATATTGTTATTGTGGAACATATTGTGTGGTTGGCAGAGTTGGTTGCAATGCTACTGACTGTTGGATTTGTTGTTGTGGTACTACTTCTCTTTATTGGACATAGGATTATTGGGCTATTGGTTGTTGAATGACTTCTCTGGTTTGATATTGTTGTTGCACTTAGACTGGCTATTGGTATGCTAGGGTTTATTGAGGTTGAACATATTGTGCGTATTGTTGACTCAAGAGTTGTGTTTGCACTGGAGTATAGGTGGCTGATGTTTAGACTTATTATGATTAATATCCGATTGGCTAAGTTTATGATTCAATCTTACTTGTTGTATCACATTCTATCTTTCAACAGTGTAATATTCTGTTCTCTCTGCCACTCTCTCAACTGGGACGTATTCTATCTGTTTCTCTTGAATTACTTGGGGAATGTATTCGATGTCATATTGGACTGCATAATAGTCAGTGATTTATTTGGTGATGGGTACTTGCACTTGTCTTCTCACTTCTTCGTATTCGGTTATTGTTCTCTCATATGGGATGTACTCGATTCTTGACTATCCCTTAACTAATTATCCTTATTGGGTTTCAGTTGTTTGTGGGGGAAGTTATTAAATTTAAGATTGCCCAAATACTGGTTGTTGAGTGATCGGCTATCCGATAAGTCCAAATTGTGGTTGACCATACAATTGTTATTGTTATGGTTATGCATTTTATGGCAACCCACCTATTTGTTAAGGCAGATATTGTAATCCTTTATCGCTAGATTGTTGAGGTTGATAATTGCTCTAAGGAATTTGTTATTATCCTAGTGTAGGTTATTGGTAAGTGGATGGATCTCTGTTGTAGGAAGGTAAATTCGAAGGTGTTGAATATTGTTGTTGTGGTAAGTTAGCCATAAAAAGATTTTTAATAATTAAATTTTATTTGTTTATTCATATATAAATCCAATCTATGTTAAAAATATTAAATAACAATAAGCACTAATTAAATTTCATTTTATGAGCAATTTCTATACATTCATTTGGATTTCATCCATTCTTCATCCTGCATTCATCATTACACCCTCATTGATACTTGTTTCTATTTCCTATTCCTCTAAAGTGTCTTTGTCTACAGAGTAACTACAAACGTCAACATGTTCACTTTATCATATAAAATTCTCCACTAATTTTTATAATCAATTAAAATTCAAGGCTTTTCTTACAATATGTCTAACAAACCTACTTGGATATCACGATCACTTTAAGTCGAATTGTAATAATATCACACAATTAATTAGCAGATTGATATTGATTGCTTTTCTTTAATTTTATAATCTTACTCCTCAAACATAATTAATTAAATAAAATGTCCTTTCGCAATCGATAGAAATAAAAACACGCTTCTGGAATGATGAAAGATGATTTAGATCTCAAAGATATCAATGAACCTGAAGAACTGGGTCTAGATCAAAAGATGGATTGGTTATTGAGCAAACAAAAATACCACTTTAAACGTGAGATTTCTTACAAAAGACAGCATATTCTGAATCTTATCACTGAACAACAGTCATCAAGCACTAAACCTGCTCAACCATCACAATAATAATCCACCATTTCCAATAACACTTCCTCATTATAGGATGCCATACCCAAAATACATTTGGATTAAGGAGACTCTAAAAATGAACACCAATATGCGTCATCCAAGTTCTCTTAATTGAACAAGGAAGCTCCTTCCCCTTCTGTACCCAATAGATTCACCTCAAAAAAAAGATCTTAGTTTTCATACTATTCCAATGATTCTTATAATTCTAATTTAGAATTGCATCTTGGCCAAAAGTAAGAGTCGAACAATCAACTCTCAGAAACCAGAAAGGAAAGGTCGAAATTAGTGAGCAATACTATGAATCAATATAATCAGCAATATTTATTAAGATAATCGAGAAACTAAATCATTAATAAGGTTAATAGAAACAATCCTAAGTCCTCCTTGCTTCAATTAGAACTATCAGACAAATCTAATTCACAAAGATCAATCAGCACTCCAAAAAGCATCCTGAAAAATCCATCATCTCTCAATTCAAGTAGACTCAGTTTTTGCAGTTTGCAACTAGGCAGTTAACTAAATACACAATCCCCCTCCAAAAAACTCAAAGTTAAGTTCTGCTTGACCAAACAATAAGCAAGAAGAGAAAATATTCCATGTTGAAAATACTAATTATTAATAATTATACTCATTTCATGGTTTCAAATTTTAGCTTATTTACTTTGTTTTATCAAAGATTTTCCTCATTTTCTGATGTTTCCTAATCAACTAAGAACAGTACAGAGTG
Organism: Paramecium tetraurelia; assembly: GCF_000165425.1. Classification (NCBI taxonomy): domain Eukaryota; phylum Ciliophora; class Oligohymenophorea; order Peniculida; family Parameciidae; genus Paramecium; species Paramecium tetraurelia. Next base: position 192,156 of record NW_001799488.1, on the reverse strand, counting down.
ATTATCTCCTTCTTGTCAATCACAGTAAATGGACTAGAATCAATGTCATTCCATAACTCCAACTCCACATTACTCAGGATATTCTTGGTCTCACTTATTGTTGATATCAAAATATTGTAAATGTAATGGTTTTACATCTCCTCCTTGCATATTTCCTTCCAATTCTTCTCCATATCCTATTTAGATACATCCTCCTGCATCTGCTTCTACATCATCGCCAATTTCGTTATTGACTTCAAAGATATTTGCTTGTTCATCTACTACTGCTAATTACTCCCTGATTAGGATTGCAATATTGAACTGAAATCGTCCTTCATCACACTCCTGTTCATTGCTGCGGATTGTTTCATCTTCTATGACAAATACATTTGATACTGATAGTTATTACTAAGATCCAACTGATTCATCAACTCCTTCTCCTGAAATATTAAATCCCTACGAATTTCCAACTACTCCTTAATCAAAGCCACCATGATGTTGTGCACTGCGAATAAGAATAATAAAATATATGTAACTATGTAAATCAACGACACTTCTAAACTGACTCCTCTTGAACTATCCCGAGCCACATCAGATATTGAGTCTCCATAAATTAATGAGAATAGAGCATTTATTGAAGACGACAAACTCACGAATTAATGAGAATCACTAAATAAGCACATCCCCAATAATGCATATCCTAAAAACACTGGCAAGAAATTCAAAATAGCCATACAAACTGGAATTATCGAGGATTCCAATACAGAGGCAATCAAGTGCAATTCTTCATAATAATCCAAGTACTTCACTATAGAAAACCAGGCAAAAAAGCATCCTAACCCAGCCATCAATTCATCATATTATGATAGACCGTCCACTCTTATGAAAGTCTCAGATACTAGTATACCAGCTGATATCAATTAAAGGATATTTCCTAATATTCTTATTGGCAAAAATAAATCAAAAAATAACAATTTCTCCTTTATTGTTAACTACTCCCAAGGCTTTTACTCAGTCAAAATGATCTTTAAAGTTGTGAGATTCTAATTTTTATACAATTTATAATCTGGGACTTTTAACTTCCTCTGCTTCTTCAATTTTGAAATATTATTTGTATACATCTCAATGACTTCATATATGTATTTGACTCCCAAACAAACATCAACCAATGCCAATAAAATGATACTCAATTACAATAACAAATTGTCTATTTTTAGTGCAATACTATTAAATGCCGATCCATGTGCTTCTTCCCTGTTGTCAGCACAAATTCCACCTATAGATGAAATGATAGCATCAATATATCCATAATTTATAAACTAATATGTAATTTATATATCCCAACAAGCAGTTCGTTATTATGATTCCACTTTGACTTTATTGACTGTTAGTGTCAATTCATAAGCATTAGTCCAAAAATCACGAATTTAATCATCATCCTCCAAATTGAAGGGATCAAGCAAGGGTTCTCCCAAAGTCAAATTTCGTACAAAATGGTAATCAAACCTATATGCCTAATAAGGATAGTTGTAATTAATCTAAAAGAAAGTTTCGCCTAAAATAGTAGTTTTCTAAGCTGTGATATCATCAATATTAGCGAGGTTGTTAAGTGTGTTATTCAGAGAATCTTAAAAGTCTTCAATTGTAAGTAATGTAATTTTATTATTCATAGGTTCATCTGGATTCAATAGCAATGCCACTATTAATCTATTTAGTTACAATACCAAATTAAATTATTTGTCCTGAACTATTATATGTGTAATGTTCAGAGATCAATATTACTTAAAATGTGGTCATGAACACTAGAGCGCAAGATATCAGAAACTTGAAAGGAAATCTGCCATATTTACTGTACTTTTCAAAAGGAGAAAGAGTAAACTTATCCTTCAAAGTTTCTGTATAAATGCCTTCAAACATAATATTCTATATTGTTGTTATATTATAATTTTTAATTCAAGAGAAATCCTTCTTAATAAAATTGTCAACTGTCTTAACCTCTGGCATTGATGACATCATTATCATTTTACATTGTTAATAATGCATAAAAATGCATAGCATTATAGAATAAATTCTTTGGGTCCCAATATCTATTTTTCTTAAATCTAGAAAATTATTAAACAATCATTATTTGAAATTCTGGCAGGACCTAACTCAATTATCGATCTATAAAATAGACAATGCAAGCTTAAGTGAAGCATTCTCCAGCTCGTATATAATCAACAATTTTATATTCTTCTAAGATATTAGGATCTTAAAGTTAAATTAAAATAACGACTTAATTGTGTTGCCGTTTGACATCTCACACTGTAATTTTAAGTTATAAGTATACTTCAATTTGATAGTAGAATTCAATCTTGATAACGAGTGAAGATCTTTTCATGAATAGTTTTTGTAAGAAACCTTAGAAATATCTTTATAGAAATTTAGACTCTACAATATTTGGACTTGCCAACATATTTAAATTCTGTTTCGTTCTTGCTTAAAATAGTCAAATTTTAAAGAAAATCCCTTTTTAACCTCTCTTCTTTTCTTCCACAATCCAATACTGTAATCTTATGATTTTAATTCATCTATGAATTAGTATAAGTCTTTAGATATTAAAGATATAAATTGATTGTGGCACTTCCATCCATAATTACAATAGATTTCAATATTCAATTGCTTAGTAGTATTCCTATAGTAAATCATCAAATGACCTATAAACCATTTGCTCCTGCAACTATAATGATTAAGTTTTCCACTTCTATTTAAAAGATTATAGCCTATCCTATTCATTGATCTACTTTTCTTAATGCTGTTAAATTAACTCCTGATGCTTCTAATCCTTGACTAACAATTAACCTAGTTCATCCTTTCCAAATTGACGAGCAAATATAATCTTGGAATATTAAGTCATGCCGATGCTACACCTTGATTGGCTCCCTTGCCTCCTTGTTTTTAAATAAGATTTCTTATAGGAATGAATTCTGAAATCCATTAGAAGCAAGAGTCTCTACTTCTTCAGGAAAGTCTTTAACTTCAAGGAAATGATGAGAATTTGCACTACCTAATACTCAGATCTAGTATTGAGATTATTGCATATATAAAATAAATCACTTTTATTATCTTAATTACGCACTTTCATCATGCTAACTACATACTTTTTATAATTTTTTTAATTATTCCGCTGGTTCAACATTCTTAATTGGTTAATTGGTTATTTATTTAACTTTCGACCCATATTACAATGAACTTAAGGACTCATCCAAGTTAATAAAGGAAGGCGAAATGTTTATGATCATGATTGTTTTTGACTACAATGATAAATTAAAAATACATTTCCTCCCAAGCAATCCCTCATTAAGTATGTGAGTTTACTATTCCTGTATGGGATGAAACTACTCTTTGTTGATAGAGCAATCATCACATCATTAAGAGCAGAGAGACTTTTATTGATGAATTTAGCTTCTTCCAATTGATTTGGTTTAAGTCTTGATTTGTTGCACCTTTCTGAGCCAGCCAAATCGATTAAATTAACCCTACTAATGAATTTCTAAAATCAATCTAATAGCATACTTATTAAGTAATTTTATTAAAAGTTTCAACAATAAGTTAAGTGCACATATGAGATCTTGAACTGGAGTCATTCATTTCTGTTAAACCTTATTTTCTTCTGGAGGATGCAAACTCAATCAAGTTCATTAGTTCGTGCATATTTTATACTTTAATGTTGGTTAGATTTTGAACAAAGACCTAGCCATTAAGATTCTCTTTAAGTTCCAAACTCTGATATCCTTATTAGTCATTCAGTAAGTCGATAATATTCTCCTTGTAAATCTCAAGAGAATTTACTATGATTGAACACTCTAGATTGCTTCTTTTGATGTAAGTATAGATTTCTTCTATTAAATTAGGAATGACTCCTGGTTATTGTTTTGTCCCAAACATAGTGTATGTCTTGCCACTACCAGTTTAACCATAAGCAAAAATGCACAAATTAAAACCATGGAATATGGCCTGAAGAGATTACTATATCTCCTCATACATGTCTTACTATGTAGATTATTGATTAAAGCAGATGTCAAAGTTGAATATTTTCTATTTTAATGAGATATGCTACTCGTCTATGAATTAGACTTCGCAATCTAATTTGTATTAAAATTTAATACCTTTTAGTTTATCTGAACTGTTCGAAGGTCTCACTCTACAGTAGACCTTCACCTTCCCCTTCAAATCTTCTAATTAAAAACTCAATCTCCTGATCTCATGAGTTTTCTGTCTCAATAGTTCTTGCATTTAAATGATCTATGATGCATCTATCAAATTGCATTGAACTCCAACATTCTTGCAATCTGTGCTATCTTAAATGATAGTACTGCGATCATTCAACTGCTTCTTCAAAATAGTATATTGATAAAACTTGGTACTAATCGATTATTTATCATTAAAGGATGGTGGTCTACCTTCTTTCCTAAGAAACTCATCTTACCATTAAGTAATTTCCCGCTTAATTAGCTCCTTCTGTTTCTTTAAGTTAGTTATGGGATCTTGCATTATCTTCAACATCATCCTCTAACCTTTGTTTTTATTGGACATTATGCTCTAGTCTCCTTCAGTCTGTCCCACACTCTCTAATGTGTGACTGTCCTAAATTTATTAATTAATCATACTTTGAACAGACTATCCTATTTCTAATTGAAAGATGTTTATAAAAATGAAGTAGCCACAGTGGTCGAGTAGCCTTATTGAGTGCTTTTCAATTTATCACTCAGATCCACAATCTCCTATTTCTACTGACTCAATTCAATTTAGAACACCATTTAATTTAATTTCAACTCTGCTTCTAACCGATTAACTTGTTCTTCATAATTCGACCTGCATGACTCTAACTACAATAACCTATACAAATGCTACCTATAGTTCGCACTCCTAGATTATCATCTCTTACTGCTGTAATTGGTCACTCTTCCTTTGCAATTGACATTGTAGTTCCTGAATCAAAAATTTGTATTCCTCTTTCTCTCGAATAAGCTGTTTGATTTGCGAAATAAATTGTTTATTCATCATTTTCATTTGCTTCACGAATTCAAGCACTTCATCCTGGTCTATCAATATCTAAGTATCATCTATATTCTCCTTGTTCGAATAACTCATCGCTTAATTTAAAAAACAAAAAATGTTATAGTTAATTAATTATTTATGTTAAAAGCACTCTCTACACTCTATCTAAATCGACAGACACCCATTGCCCAATTCGCTAAGCAAATCACATTTGAAAAATGGAATGTGATCAAAGGTGACAAAGTCGTTGTTGTCTCAGGAAAGGATTCTGGAAAAACAGGAACAGTTTTGAGAGTTTATCGTAAATCAAATGAAGTGCTCGTCCAAGGAATCAACTAGAAATTCAAAAGAAAGGCCTAGTTAGATGATCCCTCAGGCTCGGGTATTCAGCAAATCACTAGACCCCTTCATCTAAGTAAAATAGCACTCATTGATCCTGAAAAAGGCAAACCAACCAAAGTATAAATACACTATAGGATTAGGTTCAAAGAGGGTTTTTAGAGGATGGCACACCTGTGAGAGTGTCAAAATTGAGCGGAGCTATTATCCCAAAAGCTGTGGATCCTGCCAAATCACCTGCACACAGACATAAGAATAAAGTGGATGGTATCAAAGATACATCTCCTGCTCTTGCCTTGTAGGTCACTTATAAAGGTGAAGACTTTTCTGCAATTAAAGCCGAATTTGATTCATTCATAGCCGAGAAAGAGAGAAAGGAATAATTGTTATGGTTTGATAAGTGAATAATAAATATATAATGAAATATGATAAAAACAATCATTAAAATTCTGATGTACGGCCAAATCCGAATAAATCTAAATATTTAGGAATGAATACTGCGTCCATTGATATTAATAAATATCGCGATCTCAAATAAACTCAAGATTTCAATTTATAAGGCAATCTTAATCTATGTATTATCTTTACTTATTTACTTATTTAGAAATAATTAAAACTATATCCAACACATTTGAAATCAATACCATATTCGACCTAGATCTTAGCAATTAAAAGATTGAGAAAATTGATTGTTTAGCAGAATGTATTTAATTAGTATAATTGAATCTTCACAATAATTCAATTAGGTATCATATGTTATCATTTATTCCAAGCGACATTTCACCATTGAACACTCTGAAGTATCTGTCCATTTTGAATATTTCCAATAATCAAATCGCTAAATTAGATTTAGTTGGGTTAAATTCACTTCAAAATTTGGAAGCTTAAGGCAATCTTATTTAGAGTGTTGAGGCCATTAAAGATTTAGATAGCATTGAGACCTTTACTATACTCTATTTATAATTACCATCAGGTGAACTAAAAAATCCTATCTGTGATATTAATAACTATAGGAATTAGATATTCAAAGCTATCAAGTCACTTTCAAGGCTGGATGGCTATACTAGAGAATAATAATGTTTACATTCTGAAGTTTAGTATATTGAGGAGATAAACATAAAAATAGAGATCCAAAATAAAACAGATCCTTGGTATGCTTAATAAATCCCCAAGGTTTAAAAACCTACATCAGTTTAACTTGATGATTAGGAACTTAAACAATCTGTAGAAGAAACGAAAAGGAGTCTCAGCAATCTTGAAAAGAAATTAGCTTTATTAAAATGAATTAATTAATATATATATAATAATGTGGCTTAGATTGTCGTATTTATCATTTAGGTCATGCTTTAATAAGAAAATGGTGAATGGCAAATTTTTTGGTCCAGATATATCTGGTAGATATAAGGGCCTTTTGAGGAAATAATTTTATTTTCATGGACTCCCCTGGATTTATGAATAACCCAAAAACAGAGAATTAAGTCCTTATCATAGAAAACCTAAAGGACATAAACGAGAGAGAACAAGAGAATAGAGGTATAGTAGTTTGATGAATTAGAATTGAAAAAATAAAAAAGAATTTAATGAATTATGCTGAAGAAGAATTTAAATTCAGATAAGAAAGATTGAATAAAAGACCTCCAGGTGGTTTGGATATGTAATGGATATTGTTTACAATAGGATTGTATAGAAAATGATTCCCTCTTGGATACATCCGAAAACAGCTGCCTAATTGTAAAGTACTAAACAATTGCTGTTGATGAAAAGAGGCAGATAGCCCAAATAAGAGGAGGAATACAAAACTGATCAATATGAATTTTGATATATACGGACAAACATAAATATAATAAATAATAATTATGGATATTGAGATAATCAAAAATAAATATTATACCTAGAATTAATTACTTCCTCTTATTTTAAGTTCTCATTAGAAAGTTTTCAAATAGTATTTCTCATCTTTTATTCACATCATTCCAACATCAAATACGATTCTATCGATAAAACTATGGATATTGCTTATTGAATATTAATTTTTTTGTAAATAAACAACTATTTATAAGAATAGAGAAGAAATACTATTTAAACTTTGATCTTGTAATGTATAATATATCATAAACAACTTAATGTCAATGTATAATTTTTATCTACATAAATATCTACAAATGGACTCGAGCCATTTGCGATAAGAACATTACTATTCTAATAAGAAATCGTGCTGAACTATAATATAACATCTGATGAGGTCTAGAGTGTTATTTTTGAATTCATTTATTCAATTTATCTGTTACCTTTTGTTAAATAAATCTAAATATATGAAGAATTTACATTGTTTTAGAAACTGCACATTTTGTAATAATCAGAAATGGGTCTAATTTCATCGTCATTTCTTAGAATTGAATTCCAAATGACTAAGTAATTCTTATGCAAACTAATTATTTATTGTTCATCTTCCATATACAAAATCTAAATTGAATTTATCAAATATCACATACATCATTAACATATGATAATTCTTAATTTGCACCTTTAAAACTGAGCACGGATTGGAATGAATATGTTGAAATAGCTATCATTGATATATGTTGATATCTTACACCAAATTCCTATTATTCCAATATCTGATCCGATAGCTAGAAAATTCTGCCCAATCACAGCCAAACTAGTTATTTTCACATCTTTAATTGGTACTAAGGTATATATATTATCATTGATTGATTAAGTGATGTCGATTTCCCTTTAGTAATAGTAAATTCATAATTACTCAATTATATTATTCTCATGCTATAAATCAATAAAGTATAATCTAGATCCCACAGCAACAATAAGTATTTCATTGTTGTATTTAATAAATTCAATCTCTTCTTAAAAAGATTACTAAAGAAGTAGTATTTAGAATTACAATCATGATGGAGGAATTTAAATCTGTGTCAATAATTTGATTTGGAGATATCAATGATGACATTTAGACCTGATACAATTTATTAGCAACTACGCAATACAAATTCTCTTGAATGAGTAATATTTATTATATTGAGTCTTTGAAAAGAGGAAATTTATATGATGCTTTGTATATTAGAGTATTTTGTCTAATTATTTATGGATGATTATACGTCTTTTCTTATGTACGGCTGCTATTTTCTAGGAGAATATTTTCAAAGTCCCAAAAATAAAGTGCTCCAGTGTTAGTTGCACCGATAACATATTTTTGATCATTGGTAATTGCAATTGAGTTAATAATAAACATTTTTATTTATATAATTTTTAAGTCGTATCGTAATTATTCTGTTTATATAAAAATTTTAAAAGTATGTCATCACAGTTAAGTGCTTTAACTCTTCTATACTTTTTAACCTTCACAATGTGTTGAACAAGAATTTAAACGTTACATTTCTTCAATATTTAAATTTGGGACTTTTAAAGGGGGGAAATTATTAAGAAAAAAAGTATTTTTAATTATAGATATGGACTTTCATTAGTAGGACAGCGATTTATAAACATCTAAACCTACCAATCATATGACATCAAAATTGGTTTCTTAAGGTTTAGGTGTATAAGAACAAAGTGATTATAGCTATTCATCACAACAATTGTGTTCTGTAATTTATTCATAGTTATTAATGATAGAGTGAGCAAAATAGTGACAGGAACATCCATTTAAATATGAGTTCATTTAAAAAAGTTAGTAAAAGCTCTGCTGATCTCTAGAACTTGACTCTAAAACATGCATATATTTGTGCACATTATAATTTCTTAGGTAATTGCCCCTAAGAACATTGCAAGTAACCTTTTAAAAAATCTTTAGGAAGAGGCATATCTTTATTTCCAAAGAAGATGGACTGAGCGATCTCATATCAGATAATATTGATCTAATAGATAACCTAACTAGAAGCGGAAAGAAACTCAGATTGCAGCAATCTACCTATAAAACTTAACTAATATAATATAGAAAATGCAAATCCAATAACAATGAAATTTCTGACAAATATGAATCCAAATTCTCAGATTAAGAATAAATAATGTTCAGAGATTTTCCAATGGAAAGTTTGTGGAAGATGAATGATCTATCATTTTTAGCAACTCAAATCAAATCTCAGCCTGATCTCAATACTGAGTCCTAGAGTAAATCAAACAATCATTTGATAAAACCAAAGCCAAGAGTGAATTATAAATAAGTTGCTGAAATATTAGAGAATTCTATATCTCCTGTCTCAATTTCCTCTGAAATTAAGAAGAATCTCATGTCTAAACTCAAAACAGACATTGAGAGAATGCAAGAAAAAATTAAAATTATCACAATGTTAAAAAAGTGGATGAATGATAAATAAGTTGATTTCGAAGAATACATAACCTTAAACTCTTCCCTCTCATAAGTACAATAGATACATTATTCTAATTTCCTCAGACTTACAAATATGTCAATTCCAAGTAAAAATCTCATATTTATATTATAGATTAAGTAAGTATCAACTAATAGTTTCAAAATATCTAAAACATTTTTTAATGAGTTATTTATTATCATGAGTTATGTGAATAAAAATTCAATAAATTATAAATTATTCTTAAATTCTTTGTTTGGGAGAGTTCCATCTTGTTTAGATTTAATACTAATAACTTGACAATTGTTCAGAAATTTTTTGCTTCCTCATTTATATAATATTATTAAAACAATTTTATATAAAAATACAGAACATTATAATCCTATCTAAAACCTAAATAAGATTATATTATATTATAATTGCATTAATATTTGTAATGATCATATTTTTTCTTAAAATGTGCTATCTGATTTAGTTACTTTTTTATAGTCTGCTTACTGGTAGATATTATATGAAGTTCCCTTAGGATACCAATTTTCATCTAAAAAATGGATTAAGCTGAGTTTTACCTTCCATTTCTAATTATTCTTGGATATCATCTTGAGATTTCCAGAGTTCTCTTCTGCAATTAGGATTTCTTGGAGATGGGAATACTCTATCACTTTCTGGGATGTTGAATTAATCTTCAATTCCAACCATTTCACCTCCCCCTTTAGAAAATGCAAAGGACATAATTACATTCGCATTCGTATTCAAACCAGGTATTGGGAACACCAAGATCTAAATCACCAGTTGGTTTGATCATTGGATCTGACCAAAGAAAGATTTCCCAATGATAATCAATTAATTCCCTCACAGGAGCAAAACCTACAGGTAGTTTGGCGAGATCTTCAAGAACTTAGACATTCCATAAGATTTCAACTTTCTCTCCTTTTGAATTGGTAACGACTTATCTTGCAACATAAACGCTGTTTGGAACATAATCCACATCGAAACCACAGTTATAAACCAAATATGCAAAATCAACTTATTCTTATGGTGTCAATCCCATATTTAGGATCTTTTCAACTTCTCTTCTAGTGATTCCTACAAAATAGAATATAGATGGCACCTGGGACTCTTCTCATGATTTCATCGGGATCCATCTAACAACTCCATGTTCCTTATCTACCGATGGAAGTATTCTACCAAACAGCTCTTACATCTTCCATTCTAATTTTGATTATGAAGGATAAAAATACGTATAGGGTCCATCATAAGGAGGAAGAGGACCAGATTATCTGACTGGATTGACATGTCTGACATTTCGAACTGTAGTAGTTATGAATTTAGATTACCTGGGAGTGGGACTTACTATGATTTTGCGATATCAGCAATTTCCTTATTGGATTAGAAGAAGTTTGGGTTCAAATAATGTCTATATCTGTTTGGGTTATATGGGCCATCTAGAAGGTTTAAGTTGGATTTTTTACTTCTTGATGAGAATGTGAATGATGGCAATGCTTTACGAAACCCTGTGTTAATAGCACGATTAAGCATATCTATATATAAATTATTTATAAAATATATATATATATATTTAAATGAATTATATATATGGACAGCTTGTTTGAAGGCTTGGAGTCGCAATACTATTATCGTCAATTTTATAGTCTAAATTAATCAAAACGATATTATTATATATTAATTTTAATGAATTAGAAGAACAATAATTGTCATTATACTTCAAGAGATAACCATATTACCAATCCACCTACTAGAAGAGGAATTTCGAGTTTTCTCTTAAAAACTTACTCGATGGTTATGGTATTTTATACAACCCACTTTCTTGTAATCCAGACCCTTAATTTGTGAATCAAATATAATGATTTGAGAATTAAATTCTGGAAAATTACAATATGAACCAATATATTAATAAATTTATTTTAAACTAAATAATTAGAATCCAGAATTTGAGGATATCATCTCATTTAATAGTGCCGGAAATGCTTTTATAGTCAAGGATCAAAATGGATTTAGTGAATATGTGTTACCAAAATAATATAAACATCAGAACTTTAGTTCCTTCATAAGACAATTGAACATGTATGGCTTCAAGAAGATAAGAAATGTCAACAATCAGTATTAGTTCAGTCATCATTGCTTCTTAAAAGGAAGAGAGTAATCTAATTGATTAGAATAGAGATCTCCTTTACAAAATCATGAGGAAAAATGGCGTTATGCAGAGATGTCATTATCTCAAATAGCAGAATAAAGCAAAGCAGGAAGTTACTCAATTATATTCCAACTATTCAGAACTGAAGACAGATATCGAATAAATATAAAAAGAACTCATCTACTTCTATTAATAATTTGATTAAGTTACAATTATTGATATACTTCCTAGTTTTAAAGTACCCTATCAACTTTAATTGATTCCTCGAGACAATAGATTAGAGAATTAAGTATTATAAAAAATTAAAACTCCATTTGTAATGACTTACTTTTCTAAGTATTGGCTAATGTATCTTAATCACAACCTGAATAAAAATACCATTGTAAGTATTCCATTATATTCCCAATAGTCCAATATCCCTTTACTAACTCCACTCAATAAACTTAAACTACTAAAAGTAATGGAAGTGATAAGGATGAATTGAATAATGATAATGAAAATAACAATAATTCAAGCAAAGAGGGTAAAATTTATATTATTGTTATTATTTTAAGATACCAATCAAAGCTTTTAGAGCAATTCCTTTAGAGAACCTTAATAATAATTGAAATCAGATTGAGCCGAATTTGGAATTATATATTTCGAAAATGCAACTAAATTATTTATTAAATCATTATTCTTCTCAAACTTAATTTGTCACATGGTAGTCTGACAATTTAGGTTGAACCATTATTCTTATTAAAAAATGAAATTCAATCTGTTTTCATTTTAAAATAAAGACAAGTAAACTTATTCCAAATTAAAGGCTATAAAAGTAAATTGGATTTCCTTTGATTCCACTCAGATTGATTAAATTATTATTATTAATGGTTTTATAGCTCTAATATAAAATTAAGAAAACTAAAATTAAATTATGAGAGACATTCAAAATCCTAGGATGAATTAACTTGAGATGAAAAATACATAATCTATTTTACGATTCCTATTCTAAAAAAATTAATAAAATAAAAGTTCTAGACAAAAATCATTAGATAAAAGATGATACATTTAAAACTAATATATATTTAAATAGATTTGAATTAAATGACCCTTTTTTGTTGAAAGTAGTTTATAATGAAATACTTTAGCTTGAATCAAGAATTCACTCAATTTAAAAATAATAATAAGTAGTTTTAATTATATAAGTTAACTAAGTTTTGTAAGTCTATTTGGAAAATTAATTGACAATATTATAAACACAAGAGATACTTACAGATCAGCTTTTTCTACGTTATAAGTAATACCATCGCCAATACAACAATTTAACCAGGCCTTAAGTTCTGAAATTACAGGATTTGAGCTTTTCAAATATTATTTAGGAGCCTTTTTATCTTTTGCTAAGCAAAACATCAATTTTGGAACTGAGTATACAGTTACTTTAGGATGTTAATAATTTGCAACATCAATGCGGCCAATTTTAATCTTATCCTTATTTTAAATTAATGAAAAGCCATCAAGAAGCTTGAAATAATCTCAAAACAACTCTTAGTTTTTTGAATCCCAAAATAATAATTAAAAAAATTCTTTCTTTTATTGAGAACTTCGTATGAAAATAGTTTGTCCAAATATATTATATATATCTTTATTTTCTGTGTATTCAGGTATAGGCTCAGATTTATAAAATTCTTTTAGATTTTTATTTCCAAAGTCATCGATAAATTTTTGAATAGTCAATGATTCAGAGTTTTAGATTAGCAAATGTATTTTTAAAGTTGTTTTCTGTAATAACAAGTTTGGGTGTGTCTATGGATTAATCAAAATCAAATAAGGACCATAAGCTTCGATTTTCATGAAAGGTTGAATATGTAAAGAGCAAACGATTGTATTTTAAATCATTAAGTTTATTATTTTTAGCAACCTAGTACTAAGCATTAATAGATCTTGACTTATACTTCCTTTAATCAAGAGATGAACTTGAGTTTGAATTGGTCCTACAAAGACTCTTAAATAATTGTCCTCATTCAATCTTTTAAATAAATCTAGCCTTTCTTAGTACAAGAAATCCAAGATTTTGTCAGTGTAAGTCAAATTATATTCATATTATTCAAAATTGTTATTTCTTTTGTGCAATATGAGTGTAAAAGCAGCAAAATTCTTATAATTAGAAGTGAACGCTTTCAATCTATCAACTCTGGCTCTTTTAGGTCTCCATTTCTAATTATTGTTCTAAATTTTCAATGATTTAACTTCTAAATGTGTAATTATCGGACAATAGAACTAATGAATTAAGTTTGTTTTGATTAAATTTTCATTTAATTCATCTTCTGCTTTATAAAAATTATAATTTAACACTTATTATATCTAGCATAGAAATGAAATGATTACTGAAGAACTAAGATTAAAAGATTATCGAAATTCTGAATCCAAATGATTTTATCCAAGTTTTTGATCGCAATACCATTTTGTTTTTCAATCAATCCAATTGGACTTTTAATGAATATTATATCTATTTTTGTAAAATTTAAATGTATTTTTCTTTTAAATCATATGTTTCTTAATTAATGTCATATAATTTATCGAATAATTAATTAGCTTTGATTCCATTTTCTTGGATATCCAATTACTCTTATGAATTAAGATTAATCTTGATCTCTTCTTCAGTTTGATTGGTTAGATATAAAGATAGAAATATATACTGTGAGTTAAGGAGATGCAAATATAAGCAAAAGGGTCACTAAAATTAGGTGTTATGTTTTCATTTAAATTTATTATTGATATTTAAGTGAAAGACACAACTTATCAGATACTTAAAATTGAGACAATTTATAAAATTATTTATTTCAAAAATTTCTAGAATATTTCTAGTTTAAATGAATAAATAGAATTGGTTCGTTGTGATTCTTAAAATAATTAACATTAAAACAATCAAATACATATGGAATCAAATAAATATTGATGTTTATTGATATATAATAATTATAATTATAACAATTAACGTGATCAACTTGTTATAATCTTCTCTGCATTTGATTTTCTGTTTGATTAGCTAGAACTATTCACTTCAATATAGGAATCATAAGAGCATTGAGACACCTCACTTATCTTTTCATCCTACACCTTTCTTAGACTCAACTATTGAGATGGATCAAATTTGATGAATCGCATACAATTACTAATAAGGACGACAATAATGGAAGACAAGGACATAGCAGTAGATGAGATCATTGGAGATATTGTGAATCCTTGTCCATAAAATACTCCTGCAGCAATAGCTAAAGAATTACATAACATATTATACGAGCCATAAAAATATTATAAGCAAATGCCCATAATAAATTGATGTAGACAACTTTAAGAGCAACATTCATTAGATTGAATAATGAAGCTACCTTCCATAGATTTTCATTCAACATAATTACATCAGATGCCATTAAATTCAATTCAGATTTTGCATTGATTGCTACTCCCACACATGCTTATTGTAATGATAAGATATCATTTAATCCATCTCCGATCATCATCACTTCTTAATTGTTCTCTCTAAGTTCTTTCAAAATCCTCTGCTTTCCTTCTGCATCTATTTCAGAAAACTAATTGATTGATGGAATTCCTAAATACTTACCAACTGAAGTGACTGTTTTCGAAGAATCTCCAGATAAAATATACACTTGCTTCTTTAATTTTTCTCTCAAATATTGAATCACTGCCTTGGCTTCAGGTCTCAGATTAGTCTTATTATCTAAACAAACCACGACCTCTGGAATGTTATCAATAGCCATTATTATCACTGTTTTTCCTCTGCCTTCCAAAAATCTACATTTATTTAATAGATAATCTTCTAAAATTGCTTTATTATTTTCTAAATGTTTTAAATTTCCTATCAAACATTTAAATTAAGCTTTATCAGTAGTTCTTGTTACATTTCCTATAATTCCATTCTTCTCTAATTTTGGCTGATCTGTCAATACAAAAGTACTCTATTTACCAATCTATCTAGATATAGACTCCTTAAATAACAATGTAGCAATTGGATGAGTGAACTCCTTCTCTAATATACTTATAATAGCCCATAAATCTTGGACAGATAATGTCTGATTGTATTTTAGTTTTGATTAAAGAGTACCTTCACAACATTATTGTTCTCTCTTGGTCTCAATAGGATCAGACATCACTAAGGATCTCTAGAATTGTTTCACCTTCATTATTGTTTTATCTGAATTCTTTGAACAAATCTCTGTCTGATTCTTAGATAATAGAGTAAATGAATCTATGTGATCTACCTTGGTAAACAAAGTTCCAGTCTTATCAAATATTACGCATTTGACTTTACTGATTTATTCAAAAATAGTATTCTAATCCATAATCAAATATTTCATACCTTTTTTACTAGTATTCCAGACTTCAACGCTAAATTAAGAGTAATTATAACAACAGATGGAACTGCCAGACCTAATGCACAAGGACATGAAGCAACCAGTATTGATATGGCTCTTTCGAATGGGAAACACCACACACAATATTCATCAATCTCTACTAAGTCTAAACCAATCAAAAGCACCCAAACAAATAACACCAATAGAGCTGCACAAATAACACCAAGTACAAACTTTTATGATAAAGATTGCAACATTGCTGAAATTCCGAAGGTTTTGTCTTCCCTTTCTGATTATGCTAAATTTAATTATTCGGCTATTTGAAATAACATCGAACCCTCTATCACCTACTCTACTTAGAATATGCAGGAGCCATCCAAAATATCAGCACCAGATTTCAGTCGCATACCTATAGTGGCTTCGAATTTATCATCCCAACCGTAACATATTGAATCTACTACTGTTACTGAACCTTTTACTATGACACCATCAACTAATAATTTCATATTCTTCTAAAGAATGATCAAGTCTCCTTTCTCCAATAAAGATACTTCACATGGGTGTTATGTATCAATGTCATAATCCTAGTTTTTCACTTAAACTCTGGTTACTATTGGAGTTTTTAGTAATTATTCTTATGGGAATATCTGATTCTGCATATCCATAATTGTTTATTTAGCTTTACCTTCAAAATATTTTCCTATAGTTATCACTGTCAATATTAAGCCAGCTGACTCTAAGTCATGAATAACATTCATGATTCTTTCTAATTAATCATATTTGTCTGTAGATTATTTTTCACTCTCGATTGTATATACAATTAGCATAAAAATACTCATTACATAAGCAGCTAATGAACCTAAAGTCAATAATGTATCCATATTAAACATTCTAATATCTATGACAATTTATACTTGTATTTTACAAACAATTAATAGGCATTTTTATATGTTTATGTACCAAATTTCATTAGAGTCAAAGTTGTCATAACAAAAATGAAAATTAAATATACGCTAAAGATAGATTTCTCATTAGGGTAGGTCAAAACAGGTGAGTAGAATTCAAAATGAGGCATAATTGAACATAATAAGAAAAATAAAGCACTTAAAGTTATTGCCAAAATTAATTTTTTTTAAGTGACACTTTCAACAAGTCGTTCTTTTTTCCTAAATTTTTCCAATAATTAATTATAAATAATTAGACTCAAATCAGCGTCCAAGTTTTCTTTCTCATCATTTTTTATTATCTTATCTTTCACAAATGTTTCAATAAATTGCTTCAATTAATGTCCTGATATGGATAGTGGTTAATAATTAATTGACATTAGTTATCCAGACTATAAAAATGTAATCTGAAATATACCTATTTATTGTATTTAAAAGGTAATTCTTGTATCCCGCTCAATCCGCCTTAATACTCTTTATTAAGATTATTTCTTATATCAGCAAGCTCTTCAGGGTCGTACTCAGCATTTGGGAAGAAGAATTGGCAAGTTCTTTGTTAATTAGAATCATTATTAATTAATCTTGGTTGTCCAACAATGAAGAAGTTGTTTTTCTCAAATATCTCCTTGATTTAATTCATAGTGCTTCAGAATAGATTGATATCTTTTACATAATATTTTAATCAAAAGAAATTATGACTCTTTCAGCCATAACATTTACCTGCACATATTGGATCCCTAATATTCATTATTATTGCTCCATACCTGGTTGTCCTTCAAAACTTGACTTGATTTTGTTAGCACACATTGTACACCATATCTTGGACACTGTTAGATCGTATACGACTATTTTTGATTCCATAAATAAATTACGAAAAATTTTATAATTTAAAAAGCCATTTATTATGCCTTATTTTTATTTATTTAAACTTTTGGATCCTTCAATTAAAAAATACTGGGAATTACTCTGGATTTAAATTTGAATTTCAAACAAAGAATAAATATTTATATAAACAGTGCATTATTTATTTATCAATAAAAAATATTTCTGTTTCTTAAAATATAAAAATGAAACATTTGAGAACAAATAATTTAAATTTACATTTTTTGTAAATAACTCTGTTTTGTATTTTCTCAGACTTCTTAAGTTTTAAGAGAGAAATATGAGAGTAATAAAATAGATTTGAATCATTTTTGTTTGAATTTATGTCAGGAAATACAAGATAATATAGTATAATACTTATATATGACTAAAATTTGGTAAATAATGATACAATAATTCAGCATTTACTGCACATAGGAGCTTCGATTACTTTCAATTATGCATTCCATTCTTATTATTATTATTGAGTTACTAATAAATTTTTCTTTTTATACATCTCTAATGAAATATTAATTGATGAAATACCTTCAATTAGTTTTTCAAAGCATTGTGCAATATTGGTTCCTCTGTAAGCAGAAGTCTCTTCAAAGAATAATCCATTTTCGCCTGCGAATTATTACCCTTCTTCCCTTGTGACTTTCCTTGAATTGTTTTATCTCTCAACCAAATCAGTTTTATTACCAACCAGATACATGACGACATCTTTGTTGGCTGCTGTTTTAAGTTCTTCCATCCATCTTGTTAAATTTTCAAATGTTTTTTCTTTAGTTATATCATAAACCAACAAAGCACCTCCTGCCCCTCGAAAATGATTGGTTGTAATAGCTCTGTATCTCTCTTATCCAGCTGTATCCCAAATTTAAACCTAAATCTTTCCTCCATCCTGCAATGTCACAGTTTTCGTTGCGAATTCGATACCTACCTTATTTTAATATAATTTGTTACCAATTGTGGGCAAATTGTTCCTTGGTTGCTGACCTCTCACATACTGATTCAATATATAGGTTTTTCCAACTCCTGCATCCCCCAATAATACAACTTAAAGTTAGATATAGCTATTACTTTTATAATTAATGTCTTCCATTTTTGAAATTTGTAATAAATAGTAATATAAATTATACAATAGTCATAATTTCTTCATCAACTAATCCAAACGCTTTTGTACTTTTTCATCGATTTCCAAATTTTAAACCTGCCTCTTCTTTTTTCTTTTTTCGTTCGTTTCCTCCTCATCATCAGTCGTCAGATCCAACTCATCATTCAATTAATTTTAAGTAAAAACAAGTATTTACTATTATGTCCTCTGTAACCAAGGTGCCTCAGGCTTGTTTTCTATAAGGTTAGGCTAAGTTTGAATGAGATGCAATTACCTTAATCATGAACAGAAACTCCTTCTTGAATTCTGGACAGATATTTGGTGGTTGGATATCTGGGAAATTAAGAGAAAGTTTGCATTCAAAAATCCCTTAACCATGCATATGTATCTTTATTGTCGGAAATCCATTAAAGAGACTTTTCTCGTTCATCAAAAAAGTTAAGATAGCCTTCCCAAAAGCAGGAGTCGATTTCTTATCTATTTAATTTTGGATCATCAATTTTAAATAATCCAATTCATCTGATACTACATTCCCAACTTATTCTCTTATATCCTCTACCTTCATCTTAGCATTAGGGTATTGAGACAACTATTCCACATTATTATAACATATTACCAATAAATAGATGATTGTCATATTGTATTTTATACCTATGATATGCTGCACTATTCTCTCAGATTTCAACACCATCTCATTCGATAAATCTTCACTCTTCTCTGAATCAGCATCTTGATGACTTGAAATACTGTTCAATCTTTCTTTTTGCAATTTCATCCAATAAGTTTCCAGTTGCTGAAGAATCAATAAGGCTTCTTAGTATTTGTGCTAAAAAATCATACTTGACGATTTGAATAACAGAATATCTTAAACCTAAAATATTAAACCTATTTCCTATTAATCAATATTAGGAAACTGTACAGAATCACCATGCTTTTTATTTAATTAAGCATCCAAAATTTATTTAATGAATATTAACATTTAAGTATCTATTTTAAATTTAGATTCCCTAACATTTTATTGTGTTAATTAATTCGAAATTATACACGCCTTGTCTATTTGTTGCAATTTAATTTCACACTTCAATTTCAAAATTAGAATTTAATTAGTTTATTTTGCATCATTAAATGCTTTTAGTGCTTCTTCATAAGCATTATTATGAAATAACAAACTTCCACTCCAATAATTAATCTCATCTGAATTATTGTACTTAACATATTTATTCATATCACTAAAACTCTAGGCTGTACTAATAATTATATTTATAATTACTCTCCCTTTATCTGATAGCACTTTGCTCTTTCTAAATAAGATTCTGAATGCTCCTTATTAAAATGAATTGCTGTTGTAAAATCCTTTATAGCTTCCTTCAATCTCATACTTTAAGCATGTAAGATACCTCTGATGTAAAAGTGATCACTAATGCTGTCCTCACTTTTATCAATTGCCTTTTCTAAATCTTTCATAGCTGATGTGTATCTTCTTTTATACGACTTCATTAAAGCCCTAGCAAAAAATAGATTAGGCTGTTTCCCTTATTTGTTGAATGCAAATTCTAACAACTATTCACACTCTTATGCTCCATCATATAATTTATCAAGCAAACAAATTGAACTCTTATAATAAAAGGGCTCTAATTTATTAGGAAATATTTCAATTGCTTTGTCGAGCAATTTGTTAGATGGCTCATACTAACCTGACTATTTTCATATAATTTACATTTTGATATTAGAATAAGAGCTTCAGACACGTATTTATTATAGAGTTATCCTTTTTCAATTTGATTGATCATTTCATATGATTTCAGTGCTGATACATAATCAGATGTACAAAACTAGGCATAAGCTAAAAATTTATAGTAAATGGGCTATAGGAATTTGCTAATTGGTTTTAAATCTCTAATTAATTGAAGTCCTTGTGCAAATTGTCTTTTCATTAGTTTGACAGTTCCATTTACAAAAGGTTTTAACTTAGATATACATTTAAAACTCTTTTTCAATTGATCTGCTCTCGATAGATGGAGCTACGCCTCGTAAAAGTCCATTAGACAAATTTTGGCCTTAATAATGTAGGAAATGGCTTTGGCACTTAATTAATGCGATGTTGACATCTGAATGGCCTATTCAATATATATCTAAGACTCCATGAAATTTTCTATGGTATTTTAATATTATTTACTTTTCTTAAAGTAAATTATTCCTTTGAGTAACAAGGCTTCGGCGTTTTCGCTGTCTTGCTATAAGATTGTATCGATCTTGATAAGTGCTTGGTCAACGTAATTACATTTAATTAACGATAGACAATGACGTGATCTACCTATAAAGTCGAGATTGTTAATTTTCTCGTAAATTTCTAAGGCTTTCTAATGTTACTTTAAGGCTGAGTGGCATCTTGCCTTATATTGGAGAGCTTGTTTATCATTTGGACTATGAAGCAAGGCTTGTTCAATGAATTTGAGAGACTCATAGTATTTTTAGGCTTTAAATTCCAAAACTGCTGATTGAATGTAGCCATCCAAATAGTTGGGGTACTCAGACAGGCATTTATTGAACTTTTGATAAGATTGTCAAATACCCAACTTCTTGCTTTATCGAATTGATTCAGTTGTTTGTATGCTATGCCTAAAATCAAATAGGATTTTTTGTTAAACGGGCCCTATTCCAACTTCGTTATGACTTGCATTGAGTTTCCGACTTGGATCTCCTTAATCATGGTTTGAAATTAATCTGTAGGGATGACTTTATTTTGAATTGTATCTTTGAAAAAGCTCCTTTGAGTTTCTCTCGAAATTGACAAAGATAATCCTCTTGGTTCAACTGTATTTTAAGTTTGTCTTCTTCTGCTAAATTTGCTTTAAATAAGTACTACTTAATAGTGAGGGACCTGGACATGGGGGAGGGTTTCTCTATTTTATCTGAAGAGAGTGGCATTTACAATTTGTTTCGCTGTTGCTAGTTATTGAATATGAATTTCTGAAACACAGGGGACTATATGTATATTTTCATAAATAAATTAATTATATTTTTATGAGTAGTTAAGATCTTGAATTCGTGTAGGAGAATTTGTAAATTCTTATCAAGACTGTGTAAGAGCTTTAAAGTTAGTTTTAGGGGAAGGGTATTGAATGATATTCATATTTAGAAAACCAAGAACAAATTCAACTAGTAAATATTGATGAATATACAAAATATAGAATAAATAAAAATGCCAAAAGTAAATCGATGCCTTAACAATCAAATTTAAATAAGGCAAATTCAACAAATCTGAAAACATGACTGTTTAAATGCTTAAAAAAGAATTTACCAAGGTACATTAAATAACTTAAATCAGCAATAAAATATTTTTATTGATATCACAAAGTCTATCAGAAATCCCAAATAGGTCAATTATAACGATCCAAGAGAAGTGGAAATGTAGAATGCAAGTAAAATAAATTCCTTAATAAAGAGAAAATGAATGGAAAATCCACATATGTCCATGATGAAGATACAAACTATGATGAGGAGGATTCAGGAGAGAAAGGACCCCATTTGGATCAATTGTCAGAAATGGAAGTTCATCCGGATATATAACATAAGGCTATGTTAATATAAGAACAACAAGAAGAAATAGATTGTACTGTTTATTGTCTAAATGAGAAATTCAAAAGGATGCCTTGGAAGTACTCAAAATTCAAACTGAAGTAGCAAAAGTAGTAGTTGATCAAGGTAAGATGTTAGATGTGGCTGAAAACAATATCAATAAATCAAATACAAATGTTAAGGAGGCAGTTGTTGAATTAGAAGGAGTAAACATCATTGGTTTATTTAATTTAGGCAAAAGTAGAGCATAAGTAATACATGAAAAAGCTAGCTGGTGCAGTATGCATTATTCTTATCGTTGTGGCTGTTATTGTAGTTTGTGTTAAGTTGATTTGAAAAAGTTATTTATTACAAACAAATTTAAATTAGACATTATCAGATGTTATCATTTGATAAAACATAATTACGTTTTTAACCAAAACCACTTAATTTTCTCAATATAAGTAAAGCTTACAATATTAAATGTTTTAAAATATAATTTATACTTTGTTGTGAGGATTATCATGAATTAAAATAAATCTCAAAATTCTTCTTATAATTATTAACACAACTCTAAATGCATTCCACATTCACATTATTTGCCTTGATCACATTACATCTGATTCCGCAATACTTTGTTATTCTAACAGCTTATTTGAATTTTGATATTCTCTCTATTACATCTTACTCTTATTTATTTTACATATAATTTAAAATATAATTATTTTATAAATTAAACAAATAAGAAATAAATATTAATGAAGGAAGACTTAAACATGTCATTATATATTAAGGGTAAAGATTTTAGTAAATCATCTTCGATTTTTGATAATAAGGAATAAAAGTAATTTTTTAATAGGATAAAATTTGTATCTTAAAATAATGGATTGAAAATGAATTGACTTAGATAATATAGTGAAATTTAAAGAACCGAATGAAGACCTCTCACTCCAAACCCTTCTGAGACTACCTTATTACTGGAAGGTGTTTGGTAATTTATTTAATAAACTTACCTAACACGAATAGTGATATATTCAATTTAATAAATTTATTTTATCAAATTACTCATGCATAATATTTTCTTGCATTTTTTCCTCTTGTATATCATACTCAATAAAGGATAAATTTTGTGGGAATGATAATTACTACTAACTGCTATTATTAAAGAAAGGAGCCTAATAGAATGAAAATCAGGAAATAATTTAGAGAATTATCAAGGACACTTCATCCAGATAAAAAGGAAGGGAACTAAACTTAATATGTGAATAGTGTAAAGAAACAAAGACTGATTATGAAAAGTATCTTGAAAATTCAAATAGAAGTGAATTTTATCATCACTATCGATATTATCAACATGTATATCATCCTTAAACAAATCCACATATTTTTGTTTCTGGAGCAACCCTGCTCTTATCTATCATTTAATATGTGGCTAGAATTTGTATGTACAACAATGCAATTGGAAAAGAGTGATGGAATCAACTCATTTCAAAAAGGTTGTAAAGGAAAGATATAAGGAATCTAATTTGAGTAAGTAATAAGTAATCCAAGAGACCTTGGAAGAAGTTAAGATATCAAGAGCATGGTCTTATCCTACATTTGAAGAAATTTGGATTATAGCCATATTACATTTTATCTACTCCATTTTTTATAGATTATACTTTGCAATTAAATGGAAATATTATTACAAGTACTAGAAATGTCGAAAGGAAATAAGTGAAAAGGATTAGGAATACAAAACACAATTGATATTAGGAATCAGTTAGAGTAGATAGGAGATTGTGGATAAAGAATCATTAGTAAATCAATAGCTATGGATACTTGAAAATATGAAGGAATTCGATGAAGGATAGCTTTTAAAATAGGATGAATACATTCAGCAACATAGTAATAAGTTCAAACAGTATATGAGATTAACTTGTAAAAGTGTCTCAAAAATATATAAATTTGTATTATTTTCATATGAAATCAACCATCAATATTTACATGGGCTAAGGTGTTTTTGATAATTGCTCTAGCTGTATTTGAAAATGGACTCGGTATTATAGGAGAATTTATCAATTATATGATTTAGGGTGTGTTAAACTCTTGACCATCAGCCAGTCTAGTGGGTTTCTTACTTTTTATTGTAGATATTTCAGTTTCTAATCTTTCAATTTCTTTATTCTTAGATATAAACCACACACATATTCCCATTAATAAAACTGATATACATATGGGAATTCCTAAATACACAATCAATTTTTAATATGAAGGTTCACCATCATCATAAGCCAATATAGTAATATTGGTGTATCTCTAAAATATGAAATTATTCTGAATATTGTTTAACAAGTTGGAAGTTTCATTTTAAATTATTTGATAATATTATTGAGTATTTTTTTGATTTTTTGGAGGATAGCAGATAATATAAGGATCTTGAAATTTAAATTTAGTAAAAAATAATCCTGATTTGGAAGTCCCAAAAAAGAAGTTTTCCATTGAGAAGTTATTTGAATCAGTCAAATGACTCATAGTGAGATCTATATTTGTCAGATAAAAGAAGTCTATGTCTATTGCTCCCAATAAAGTATATTAAGGAACATATTATATTTAGAGTCCATCAAATTTAGTCACAAACATGATATGGTGTTTATTTTATCCTTAGAGTATAGCAAACTATTCGGAAACATCGACATCTTTGATTTTACTGTATGTTTCAAATGAATTAAGTTCAACTAATTCTCTTTCAGTAAAATAATATTCTACACAAATATATTTATGATGGTACTCATAGACAACAAATATATTGTTTTTGTAATTATCAATTGCAACAAATTCCTATTAGATTGTTGGAAATTTGTATTATAATTTGAGGGAGATCTTAATGATGACCACATCCATTTAATAGACAGAAATGCATGATTGGTCTTCATCTAAAAGAATCAGATAGATCAGATGATCAATTTTTAGAATAGCCAAATCTTTGAATCTAGTGTCTGATATTTAATCAACATAATGTAATTCGTTACCAGTTATTTTATAAACATCCAAACCATTCTCACCAACACACGAGAAGATATAATTATCGTATTCCTTTGTGACTCCTCTTTCATTTCTTTATTTTATATCTATCAAATCCTTTATTTAAAGTTTGGCTACCTTCTATTCCATTTATTAAACACTAAACAGTACTGCCCCCCTGGTTTGAAAGAGTATACCTAAATTACTCATACTGCAATAAAGTAATTGAGGCATTTCAGCCATAGTATCCAATCCTAATTCTTTGAAATCTGCCTTCCAAATAGTTTTAGCAAATTCACCGCTGAAGTTCTAATAATTGAATTTGATCAAATATAAAAAATAATCTGAGGTTATGAATAATACACCATCTCTAACATGCACCATAGTTACAATATTCTCAAAATGTTATCTTCTCGTATCAAAAATTAGATTTAATTCTCTCAAATGACAAAATGGTAATGTTTCATTTGTAATTAGTTTTGAATCTTTTGCTTAAAAAAGAGAAAGCAAAAGTGTCTCTTCTTAAGTAGGAATCTGAAATTCAAGTGATTCATTTATTATTTGTCGGATTCTATAAGATTAAACATTAATGATTAAGTAAAAAAAAATAAACATTTATCATTAATTTCAAACTTTGAAGGTCATTCTAACTTTTTAAGATATGAAATATTTGAATTAAAACAGGTTTTTAATTAATTATAAGTCATGACTATTATTAGATATTATTGATAATTAAATGTTGATTGCTTGGTGAAAATGGCCTAGAACTCTACTGAGTATTGGTTCTCCCACTAGTTGGTATCGACAGGCTATATCCTTTAATGCTCTTTGCAATTTTCCTCTCCTCTTTTCTAAGATTGTAATACCATTTGAAAATCATGATAACTAAAATTGAAATGAAGATCAATACTTATCAATGTAAAAATACAAAGCAATAATGTAATCAAAATAATTACTAAATACGATTAATGTCGGTATAAATAAGTTGAAACCAAATTCAATTAAAAATTTAGATGATGTCTCTCTATGGTAGTACCATTATAAGAGACGTTATAGACTAAAGAATAATGTTTGGAATAGTCTTGGTGAATTTGGCAATCAATTTTTAATGGTATCAATTGTAATTGACTACGAAAGAGTTGAGTCACTGTGATACCTATCAATTCATTATTCCTTAATTCGAAATCTCTTAAATTATATTTGATGATATTATTCGATAAAGTAGTTCCAAAATTAAAGGCTACCATATGTCTACTGTTGCCTTAAATAATGGCATATTCATTATTAACATCTACATCTTTTATTTTGTTAGTGTAAATTAAATTTTGTATTCTCCAATCTGTATCATCTACAACATATTCAACAATAGCATATCTTAGTTTCCATTTATATCCAACGAAGATATTAACTCCATTTTTTGTATCAACTGCAATACCACCTTCCTGAACATCAATTTTTCTGACTTTAAAATCAATTACATTCTCATAACTATTCATCTTTGCAATAATCAAACCAGAATAGCAATCAAGAATGTATAATGTTGTTTTATATATGGTAAAATCTTTGACACATAATTAATTTTATCCAATATCTACATGATTTATAGATCTAAAATAAGTGAGATTATATAAATGGTAAATATCTATGCCATTTAAACCTACTGCTGTATAAATAAAAGCACCATAAATATTAGTAAGCCAACGTTCTTGTCTAGGAATCCATTCTGCGAATTCTACTATGCTTATTGGCAATAAATACACAACATAAGCTGTTGTGTCTGTGATCACTAATACGATGTTTTCGTTCAGGATGATTTAATGAATAGAATCGATCTCATACTTGGATAGATCATATTAGGATTTTTGAGTAAGGTTATTTTTATGGATTATTATTAATCTCATATTTGATGTCATAATAGCTATGCGATGTTCATCTTGACTCACTAGGATGAGCTCTTCCATATCCTCTTCTGAGAAATCAATTATTTAATATTAACTAATGCTTTCCTATATTGATTTTTATCTCAATTCACATCCTGTTCCATTCAATTATCCATCCCATGCGTGTGGTAATTGCAATATAGTACTTCTTACTCCTTCGTGAACATTAAAATAAGCGTTGCTATCGTTGATTTCTACTATTACTTATCCAAAAATGCCATATATTAAAAACAAAAACATTTATATGCTTAAAATATTTAAGAACGCATTTTCAAAAAATAAGAAATCTCTTACTTAATCATTTTAGTCAGAACAACCAGAACTTCCTCCTATTCACAAAGCTTAAACCTAAGACTTTTAATTAATAGATGAAAAATGTATGGAAACAATTGAAGAAACATAAAAATAAAAATAAAGAAGCCAATCTTTTGAGGCTAAAGAAGAACCAATCAAATAATAGGAGGAATTTATGGATTATGTAGTCCAAGAAGATGATTCATTTTTTGGAATTGCACTTAAGTTTAGTGTCAATGAAGGATACTTGATGTGGATCAATAATCTATCTAGTGATATGATTTTTAAAAATTAGATTTTAAAAGTGCCAATAACAAATCAACCTCGTTTCTCCATAGTAAAGCTTCCTGATTAGAATAAACAACAAGAAAATATCTGGGAACAAGAAAAGTTTAGTTAGAAATGTAATTATGTTTAATATCTATTATCTAGTTGAAGTTATTTATTGCAATAACAAATAAAATTCTAATGGAACTTTAACCTTAACAAGTGACATAGTACTGTTTGATCCATGCTAATAAGAGTAGATTTAAGATAAATAAAACAAAGTTCGAATGAATGCTTGCATTTCAATGATTGATATCAATGAAGCTGTTACTTATGTTCTATAAAATTAAAATGGATGCTTAGATTATATTGTACAAATCCTATTGTCAGGAATAGGCAAACCCCAATTTGAAAAAATGTATTCGAAATAATTAAAGAAATATAAGAAATAAAAAAAGAGCATTGCCACAGTATTCTTCAGAGTATAATATTTTATTATATATGTAAAGCATGCAGAAAGAGACAGAGATGGCAAACTGTACTCAGAAGAAATCAAAAAGGCCAATTGCGCATTTATTGCAAAATTCATAAATGAATCTTGTACAGGATACACTGAGCAATCGAAATTAACAAAATTACCATACATTGATTTGATTGAGGATTCTTAACAGAAAAAACAGCTATAGACAGATGAAATTTAGGATGTCATTGGAGAAAGAATGGGAAGTATGCAATATATAAATCATCTTAGAACTATGGGCTTGTTTAGAGTAT
Organism: Paramecium tetraurelia; assembly: GCF_000165425.1. NCBI lineage: Eukaryota > Ciliophora > Oligohymenophorea > Peniculida > Parameciidae > Paramecium > Paramecium tetraurelia. The sequence continues at coordinate 163,217 of NW_001799488.1, read as the reverse complement.
GTTCCTGTTCTAAAAGAAGCCTCTAATTGTTTCACCAACACTACCTACAAGCAAATAATTGAATAAATCCCAGCAGTCTATCGTTTAGCTGAATGGGTTAAATTGTATAACATCGATTACGATGGATCCAGTTATTTAAATATGCTCTATGAAATCAAGAATAAATCTCCAATAATAATTATTATTAAGGATTTCGATAGCTTGATATTTGGAGCCTATGTTTCAACAGAAGTGCAATAATATAGTTGTGGATTCAAAGGCAATGGAGAAACCTTTTTATTTAATTATGATTAGGAGGTATAAGATATTGATAATTTATATTAGAAAAATGAAATCAAACCATATTTTTGGACAGAAAAAAACAGAGACTTCATTTATTGTGATGAAACAGGATTAGGAATTGGTTGTGGGGATAAATTTGGCTTATTCATTGATTAAAGCTTAACATTTGGATATTCAAATCCATGTGAGACTTTTGAAAACATAAGGTTTACTAAATCAGAAAAGTTTAAAATCATGCATCTTGAAGTTTGGGCCATTTTGCAATAATGAATATAAAATTCTCTTGTTATATTTTTATATCAACTAAATTATTTAATAATAAATATAATAAATTATTTATTTTAAATATACTTACATTTTCCAATGTTATCACTAATACTAAAATTAATGCCAATTGTCGAATTACAAAAATCTAATTGACCCACATTAAATTCTTAGAAAGTGAGCTTTTAGAATCTATATCGTGCAAGAGACACAAAATATATGAATCTAGAGAAAAAATTGATTCAAATAAGAATCAAAAATAAAAATGGTTATTTTTTCAATTCCAATCAGATCAATTTTAATTCTTTTCATACAACTCCCTTCTAAAACTTATTTTATTTTTTCAAGTAATCTAGAAATTCTAAATAAAGCAGTATCATAAAATATTAATTATGATCTAATCTTTTAAAATAGCGAGAAAACTCTAAATTAACATAGATTCATCACAACAAAATGATGAATTGACTCCAACATTTCAATCAGAAAGAAATTTACTTATCTCAACACCATCTCTTTTATAGAAACTTAAATTAAAGCCTATTTAAGAATTCTCAATTACTACTCAAACAAACAACCATATTTAAATGAAGTCCTCGATAAAGACAAACCCTTCCTTCTAATTAAAAGATAGCATATTTTAGATGAAATAAATATGTTCAAGTCAAAAATAAAAAAGAGTGAGTTTTTGTGATAAAGTCCTTATCATTGAAACTTAAAAGGGAGTTATAAAGAGGGAAAGAATATCCACTAAAGATTAATAATAAATTTTTTCAAGAACACCAAAAAGAAAAAATTGCATTCTAATTCCTTCTTAGCACAGGATCTTGAAGACTTTCCAGTCTATTGTTATTGATTAGCTTTGAATCTGATAAAAATTTGAATAAATATTAGTTTATAATTTATTTTATTGAAAAGATGGCCTTTGAAAAGCGATCTCCTTTCGAGTTAAGGATCTGGCACTTTTATACTGAAGAAGAGAAATCAATCACTCTTCTAAATGCTTATAAATAGAGAGTTTTATTTTCTGAGGATATCAAATCTTTCCTTCTAAAGGATAGATTAAATACTTGGTCATATTGGGGATTTCCAGCTGCATGTTATGCTCTATTTCACTATACTGGGGCATTGTAGCCATACATAGCTACAAAATATTCAGTGTCTGCATAAAGATTGATTCCTGCAGCAATCTCTGGCATTCTTTGGCTAGGATGGCTAAACTTCAATCCATTTTACAATGCCTTATAAAAGTATTGAATATTCTTAATTATTATAGCGAGAAGTTGCATTTGCTTAATTTAATAGAGAGAAGAGTTGGATTAAATATGAAAGCCCTCAATGAGTAAGTACCTCGTACTTGGACAACTTAGGAGATTCATAGATAAATTAGAGAGTCTTACAATAATAGACATGGTTTCTTCACAAACATACTTTATCCAAGTGAGGAAAGAGCATCCCCTTTATAAGATATTTCAAGTTATCCATTCAAATACAGAAGAGATAAGATTGTAAAATGATTAACCACGCATACCGCACAAAATAATTATCATATAGCATAAAAGCTTATTATGCCACAATCATGAGCAGCAATGATTTGGTCATTCTTATGTCGATACTGCTGATACCTCCTGGTTTGTCATTCATGGTTTATATGTAATTCTGGGAGTAAATCTGATTAGCATCCCAAACTCAAATTGTTCTGTCTGTAGAACAGCTGACAAAAAGTTGAATAATCTTAAATTTCATACTTTCTCATTAATTTACAGAGATCCTCACTCCATACTTATGACCTCTGAATTATTGAATGATTTCAAACTTCTCTAGGTCTAAGTGTTTAATTAATTCATCATCTGATCTTGTCAATATTCTATTGTTATCCATAGATACTGTTGTCTTTATTTGTTTAGAATAAAATTTGATCTACTTCTTTTATGAATTTTAATTGATCAAAATGAGAGAACCCTCTTCATTACCAACTGCTAATAATAAATCATGAATCTTTAGTGAACATGAATAAGAAATTGGGTTTGTGTCTATATTTTTAATCCTCAATTTGTTTTAATTTGATAAAAGCTAGTTATTCTCAATTCTCCAGAAGTGACTATAATTGATGAATCAAGAAATCTAATTGGAAAATGCATCAAATGATATTTCAGGTATTCACTTTCATTAATATCTCAGATCCTAAGATAATTACCTAATGATAACACAAGAATTGATATTATTTTATTCTAATTTAGTACTTAAGCTCCTTCAACATTAATGGATAAGTCTATAACACCTAAAGATGATCTATCAATATAGTTTCATTTCATTTTGTATGATATGGTTAAGAACATAGATATACATTTTCATCCAAAGTACCAAGAACCAAATATTCTTTTAAGATATCCATACATTTTGGACTCTCTGAAATTAAAAAATGTGTAATCTCATAGATCATTATAAATATATTTATTTATCATGCATATTCATTTTTAAGTTTTAATTTCTATTCAGTTTAGGATAGTAAATTAAACTCTTTTTAATTATTCCTCAAAGTTTACAATTTACGAGCCTTTTCCCTTTCCTAAACAATAAGTTACTTTCGATTATGCTAGAGATGATCAAAATATAGATATACCTCATTATATTGTGCCCACATCTTTTCATCTTCCTTCTCCTATTACCTTTTCTGTTCATTTTCTTATCTTTATTAAGCCTAATCATTTCTGATTTGTTATCTCTATTCTTCTGACATTCCTTTGTAATGATAAGGTATGACTCTGTGAGGAGCCAAAGCGCTTTAACAGGTTGCCGTACTTTAGATTTAATAAAGGAGGAATGTACTTTTCAGTCCAGACATCATTATTCATTATTTCTTGCTGATGCTATTTCTTTTCCTATTAAGCCAGAGCTGCCATGTATTGTTCCCTATCCTGTTTTTCTTTAGCCATTTAGTTATTGATTTGCTGATTTGCTATTTCCATCTCAACTCTTCTCCTCTGTTGTTCTTGATCTAATTCCTTCAAGTTCTGATTTATTTGTAGAGTCTGTTAATCATATTATTGTTGGATCTGCTTGTTCAATTGTTTTTTGGCTTAGTTCTCTTGAGTTTGTTATTAAACCCAATCTTTCATCTACAGTTACTACATTTTTCTTCTGTCTCCAGCAGCTAAAATAGAGAATGAAATTGGATGGCTTACTCAAGTCCTCCCCATCTAGCATCTTCAAATTGGAAACTCCAACTTATTATTTCATTTGAGCATGATTGTAAGAGGGGTTTTAATAATGACTCATTAAATATTTATATTTTAATTTTCAAACATTATACACTCCAATAACAATAGCATGATCTCTTTCATATGGTTCTAATGTCAATTATTCTTGAGGTGTAAGGCCTTCATCCTGTAAAGATAATTTGAATATTAGTATACCTTCAATCTTTGCACTTCATGTTAAAAGACTACTTCAGCTCTGTTCGTGGAATCAATGCAATTAGCCTTGATGGAGATCATGAAATGACCACCCTTCTTCAAGAAATATTGTGAATTCAATCCCACAATTCTGGCTTGGTCTGGTTATGCCACATCGGCAAATACAACATCAACCATACCAACAAGCATCCTGTACTCTAATGGTTTTCTGGCATCGGCAATGATGGGAACAATATTTGTTCGCTTCTTGGCCATATTGACCAAATCCCTGCCTGATCTATGAGAGAACTCAACGGCATATACAACACCTAAAATAATCTTCAAATATGTACCTTCTGATCCTATAATGTCTGAAACATGAGAAACAGTGGTTCCAGATGCAGCTCCCAAATATAACACCTTAGCTCCTGGCTTAATGAAAATATCACTCACTCCTCCGATAACTCCAGCTGCTATCTTTGATCTGAATGGATTCCAAACTCTATATTCTACTTTCTCTCCTGTTTGTTTATCTTCAACAGAAATTCTTTTCTCATTATAAACTGATTCTCCTGGCACCATATTCTTAGTAACCAAAGCTTCTTATTATCCCTTGGCCACAAAAACTCCTGCCAATCTTGGATGAGGAACTACAAAGGCTTTTGGAGCTCCTCCGAAACGACCTCCTCTTCCACCTCTTGGGGCTCCTCTACCTCTTGGAGCTCCTCTTCCTCGGTCTCCTCCTCTACCACCTCGTGTATCTCCTCTACCACCACTGAACTCTCTGCCCATAAATTATAATTTAAAATTAAATTTTTATTCATTCCAATATATTCAATATATTTATTCAACTCTATTTTTTATCATCACTCTATTTCTAGACAAATATCAGTATTTGAAACCTTGTTTGTCTTATTGAATGGCCCTGTAAACATTTTCTTCTCCACCTTCCCTTCCTTCAATTTCCCCAAAGTGTACAAAGAGATAACACACCATCTCACCTCCACATTCTCCTGACTTATATAAATTCCCAACTAACTATTTTTAGGGACATCTCCTTTGTTTAAATTAAAATTAAAGCTTAAATCTTTAATATAACCATTAACAATATTCATATTCTACTTTGTTTAACACAATTTTAATAATTTATCCTGAATCACTTTGCCATCATTAATCAATTGAATTATTATTTGATTGTCTCCGTTGTATGGCAAATTTGAAATTGAATGAATATGTATGTCTAAGCCTGTTCTTTGTTTCTGATTTAACTTCCTAATATCCGTTCGCACATCTCCTTAATGAATTTGGAATTCTATCTTCTCCTTCAACTTCTTAACCAGCTTATAATCCAAAGGGGTTTGTAATTTTGGACTCTTGTATAATTCGGTGAATAATTTGGTTGTGTATAGTTTCTTATTAAATACCATATTCATAGCAAACCATGCTATTAAAACATCATCATAAACTTCTATCAACACAAAATAGCCTTCCTTACACTTTAACATATCATCAATGTCGATAATAAATACAGCTGAATTTGGAACAATCATCTCTTGTATACAATCATCCTCATTCTACTACTTTACTATTTCATTATTCTTCAAAATCTTCAAAACAACCTTCTTATTCTTTAACTATAATTCTTAAATCTATACTGTAATTGGTAAATATCGAGATATACTTGAAGGTTTCTTTGAATCCTTCTCCTTAACTTCATCATCTTCATCTTATTATGTATAACCACCTTTAGATTTACTCATTCGATAAGATGGTGTCCTTTCATAAATATCTAATTACAATGGTACTTCTTTAATTAGTAATTTAATCTCAAAGCTCAACTTTTTATTATTTATTGTATATAAGTTTAATCTAAATTCACCAGTCTACATTGATGTTTTCTTAAAAACATTCAGCTAGGTCATTCCCAAAAATTAATTATGCTGATGGATTATGATCACATAATTTAAAAGATTAACTTTAGAAAATGTATCCTACAAATACTTCTTTCCTACTCTAAATGTAGTATAATAATGGGAATTATATACATTTTTTGATTCAGTTGAAAAGATATCCAAATCATCCTTTATTTAACATTATCTTTACAGAACATCATCTATTGTCTTTTACTCAGATTGAATAGATATACTGATCTATAGCTCATCTTTGGACACGAAATTGTATGCCTGAAGCAATTAAATAATCATTTAAGTATTCCATTCTGGATTTTCCACATTTTTAACTTTCTCTTCTTCTTAAATTGTGTACTTATTTACTGTAGGCAGATTCTTAAGTTGGTCCTTCTTGCTCATCAAAACAAAATCCAATTAAATATTACTTTTAACCATGTCCTTTTGATGAAATGGGGCTTATTGACCAGGGGGTTTAATTAAATTAACTTAATATAAGCCAGAATCTACTTATAGATTATTTAGATCGTCTGTCTCTTTGAATAATTGACCCACATACCAGCCCAATAATGCATTATTCTAATAAATTGCAATGTAAACATAAGCATCCTTTGTAGAGAATCCCTCCTGCTCAAAAATGGATAATATATTAGCATAATCTAAGGAGAACTCTGCATGAAGGTTATATCTTTGCTACTTATCGGTTACTTCATTTGGAATCAAGTTTTAAGTCATGACACAATCTGTTTCATTTTCATCCTTCAATATGATATCATTAATAAAGAAACCAATTTTCAACTTCAATTCATTATATTTTTTGGTATCCAAACTACTCAATTTTAAAATATCCATTACTACAACTCCTGCCCCAGTTATCACCACTTTATTCCTTGTACTACCTAAATCCGGCTCGGTTGGAATTTCAATATTTTTTTAAGATCTAACAGTCTAATCTCCTTAATTGGCTTTTAACTTGCGTTTCAATTTGTTAAAATACTTAACATTAGTTATTTAATTAGATAGTCCATCTTATTATTATAATTGAATGAGATGTCTGCTCGTCTAGCCTCCTTTATTTGTTCTATCCCCTCTAACAGTTCTATCCCCCCTAATAGTTCTATCTCCTCTAATTGTATTGTCTCCATTTGCCCTCCTAGTTGCCTCCTTCACTTCTATGCTTCGCTTGCTGTCAAACTATTCTTCTTGAATTAATTAAATTCTAATATTTTTTGTGGATCCTCTTTAGGAATCTTTATCAAGATGCCGAATAGATTCTAATTTAATAATGGCATCACTAGATTATTGACTGTTTTTCTCTTGAGTTGGTAAATGTTCTATAGTATCGATTTTCTTACTGAACCGACTTTTAACCTAATATTTTTATTAAATGCTAGTGGTTGGAGATTCCTTTAATTTTTCATCGCCAAAATATTCATCATCAGTTATTTGATATTAAGGCCTGAGAGTTCTTTATTTTTTGGTAGGCGACAATGGTAGGTCTCCAAATAATTGAGGTTCTCTCTCTCTCAATGGCTTATCATAAGCAAAGGCCTTGGCAAAATCTGTTGGGATTTAGGCCTGATCTTTGATTTCCGACCTTATAATTTTACATTCCCTATGAATATGATAATGAGGAATGTGGTAATCACTTTCTACAAAGATAATTTCATCGAGATGTTAAGGTTATTGCATAATTCTAAAGTACATACATAAATTTCCATAATAAGGGTACTCTTTACTATACACTAAAAGGTCCCTGGGTTTGTATTGTTACTGATAGAAAGGCAGTTTATATTTACCTATGTATAGTGATCCGGTACGATCAAATAGTTTAAAGACACTCCAACCAAGCATAGATAAAGATCCATCACTTTCAAAGACCCAAATTTCAATGTACAGTATTGTCTTGTCATCTGCTTGAACATCTCTCATTTATTCTATTGAATTGAAGATGCATTTATTTGTTCTATAGGTTTCTGCTTGAGTAAGACAATCACTAGTTAACTTATATGCATGATATTCTTCGGTTTATTTAAATATGCCAAACGAAATTCTGGCTTTAGTGTATTAAATAGGCAATTTTGATACCATGTCCCATTGAATGGTAAATCCTTCGAGATGACTATATGGAACAGTCACATCTTCGTTAGATTCGAAACCTCTTTTTCTTTTCATGGTCATTTCCTAAGCCATTTTGTTGATTCTTTCTTTGACAACTTCATTCTCTATTGAAGTTTTAATCATCTATATGTTGGTCAATCTATCCATTGATGATTGTCTAACGGCCTCATTCTCCTCGTTTCTCATATAACTCAACATTTAATCATTTATGCTTCCAGAGAAGTCCGTTTTCTGTCGATTGTGTTGTAATACTGGTAATGAATGTTATTGATTCAATTCTCTTTTAAAGCTTGTGGGTAAATGCTCATAGATTGGATGATTAGTATAAGATGGTGTATGTCCTTATTGCACAGGTGGACGAACATAATAGCCAATAGGTTATGCTTATTTTAGAAAATCATGTCTTAATTTTTGGAGAGAGTTCAAATAAATTGGATCTCGCATACCAGAATTTAGATAATCATTATGTAATCTATCAATTTCATTTAAAGTAGTTTAAGTAGGATCGATATGTATAGGTTATTTTTTGTATTTGAAATCCATCTCCTCAACAACTTGTTCAAAAGGCTTTTTGCGATTGCCTTCATTGTAGTATTCAAGTTTCTCTCTAATGCGAGTGAGTTCCTGTACCTATTAATCTTACTGAAAGCTTTTCACTGGAGAGATTAAATGAATGGGTTGAGAGTCGAACCTTTTGTGTTAAGTTAATTAGGCAGGTTTTGGATACTTATTCTAATATCCGTACAACTAACTAAGTTGTAACATTAAAATGAGTTATTGTTTAATGATAATATAAAATATAAGCGTATTTACATCTGAATTGTTTTCATATATATAAAATATATATTTATAACAAACTAATAGATGTTGGTCATTTTTTTATAGGATCCAATTTCTGTTTATTTTTACTTTCTTCTTTGTTTCGATGTTGCGATGGCATTCTCTTATTATATGACTCCCTTAATCCCTCCTCCCAAAGTCCTTGAGACATTCTTACATCTGGGCCAAACAAGTGTTTCACGCTGCCGCAATTACCCTACTTAAATTTCATGGTATAGGGAGGCAGTTCTTGCATTCCCTCAAATCCTGAATAAGTAAACTTCATTGTATTAAACTTTCCAGTACTGAAAGACTTTTTAAGTTCTCCTTACTCCTTCAAAGGTTTTGGGAATTCAGGGAAATCATGTCTATCCTTCTTCGGTATATACCACCATCCCTTCTCCTTCTTACTTAGATTTTCATCGTTTGCTTGATATCTTCTCAACCCAGTTTCAAAATCTGCTTAACTCCCAGAAGCACCCAATCCCAAACGATGGTTAAGTAGATGCATAAAATTAGCAACATTATCCTTGTTTTTGATATCCTAAACATCGTGTTGTTTCTCTGAGAATATAGTTTTTTTGTCTGCGAGAGAGTATGGTTGATTTGGTATCTTGCTAAGAAGTTCCTTCATTTTGTTCTACACATTAAATATGAAATTGATATACAGCATCCCAGTGTCGAAGTTATAAGACCCATTCTATATCGTTCTCAGTTATCTCCGGATGTTGTAAGAAGTGCAGATAAAAGTTCACATTCCTAGGTATTCTGACTTTATCCAAAGGCTGAAGATTTTTATTTGATTTTTCGAACTTCTCTTGTTTATCCTATTTATCGCCTGCTTTTTCGAGACTTTTTTCTTTTTTTTTTTTATCTTTTGGAGGTGGAGATTTTTTCATTTATAATTATAATAATTATTTCAATATTAAATATCAGTCAAATTATTTTTGATGAAGTTTCTTATGGAGTATATTTTGAGTATCAATCTCAGTGGAATCATTGTCAACAACAGCCTTGTATTTGATATTTGCTTGTTTAATTTCAAAAGGAAAGGGTACATGATCAAAAATTACATTATGAAGAGTAAGACATTGAAAACTATGAAAACTGCCAATTTCTATGCTACATGATCACTTAAATCCTTACTGAATCCATCAATCATGTTATCAGTCAAATATCGAAAAGATGCTTAACATAATAATGTGCATAAACATACGTGTTAGATAATTAGATTGATATACCCTCGACTCTTTTGTCTAATTGAAGTTATTCAAGTTCAAAATATTGTTTCTCTCTGCATCCTCTACTATATGAGAAGCCACTGCATCTCCTCTTGCAACAGTCGTGAAATTTGGAGCAGACCCAAGACCTTTAAATTTGTCATAGATCGTTATAATGTATCGCAAATTCTCTATATATCTAGCCACTCCAATCGAGTTCCCTTAGGCCAGTGCTCCTCTTGCAAAGGCTTCACAAGTAACAGTATCAGGAGATCCATATGAAGGGAGTACATCACACGGATCAGACATCATTATATGTTCATACACACTTCTGTAATCTGAATTCTACACATCTATGTTCAAAGCATGTTGTTATTGCATTGATGTATCATATGCATACATATCCTTTACATTTTATTTGATCACGTCATAGGGTTCTTGGTTGAGTAATTTGATTTCTTGATTATAAAACAGTTGCCTTTCAGAATTATCGCAAAACCTATAGAAACCTTCACATCTCGTTGTGATATTAAATTCAGCTATTTGTTAATTCATATTATTCAATTCATTCTATGTTACAAAATAGGCAAATATAAAATATCCTTACAATATCATAACTGAAAATACAAATAATAATATATGATCCTTGTGGTTTTAATTAGAATTAATAAACTTCTTCTTCTTCTTTCTTGATTTCAAAGTCTTATTCAACTCTGCCTGCTCTTCTAAATCTTCTTAAAATGAGACATTTTCATCATCCTCTCCTACCTATAAATTACTTATGTAATTCTCACACTTGCTGTAGAAATACTTCACTGTCTTTTCTGGAATATCTAAGAATAACTGTAGTATTGATAATCTCATCTAAGTTAAGAGGATGATTGCTATCGAATAAATTATTAGAGACACAAATAACATAATAGCAGAAAGTGTAATCACAATAATTTCAATCTATTCCTGTTTGGTAGTTCTGTCATCTAATGCTAAAACAAACTAATCTGCTACTATCGATAATGCCATCCAATACTCATTTAAAAGGTTATATTCTACAAAGAAAACACTTGTTTAATCTTCCCTAATGTCCTTCAGAGACATACTTGATACTTCAATGCCTTTGCTGATAATTTATTGAGTGGCCTCCATAAAATCATATTATTGGCTTGAACCAGTGCTAAAATACATTTTAACAGTATCTGAAACCTTCATATTTGAATAATAGTCTGTCATTTTTAAATCGCTCATAATAATCTCCTTATTTAAATCTTAAACATTATTTAGTTGCTTGACCAGGATTTCCTTTTAAGTTGTCTCATAAGAGGACTTATTTGTATTCTACCAAACACCTAAATTGAGCATCTTCAGATTTTATACGTTTGTCAATATAGATTATAATGTGGCTTGTATTTGGTTTTCTTTTCCAATAAGATTGATGTTATCTTCGATTTCATTATACTATTGATTTAAATAAAAGAATTCAAAGAAGGCTAAGGCTGTCATAACTAGATATAAAATATTTGTAAACCAGATCATTTTTGATATAATTGAAATTCTCCCTTAATTTTTGATTTATTCTTACAACGAAGCTCTTGATTTAAAAATGTTGTTATTAATGCTACTTTCATTATCCTATTATTATTCAATATTATTTTGAAATACACTTTATTAATGTTCTTCGTCAAATTCTTCCATAATTTCCTCCTTATCAATTTCCTGAATTCTATTTTGAAAGAGTTACAATGTCTTAATGCCTTCTCCATAATCAAATTTCTGATCCTCTGATGATTTCACTTGTGTAATTGATTAGTTTTTTACAGACATGGCACTTACATCTACAGTTTAATCATGAACCGATGATAAATCATGAATGGCTGAGACTTGATCAGTGGAGAATTCTCCCAAAAAGATCTTCTTATTAACATTATATTTAAATTAGAAATTAGATTTTGATTTCTTCAATGGAACTAATCGATTCTCACTCTCTTTTTATTCTAATTTCATCATATAACCTAATTGCTAATTATTTAATGTAACTGAATTCAATGTACATACGAACTCTTAAGAGAACTTAGTCTTTTCATCAATGTATTCATTGGATTGAATCTATCCGCTCATGATATCTTCTGGTATCCTATATTAAATAACACCTCCCCCTTTAATTAAGAATTCGCTCTTGTCCTGCAATTAAGGAAATATCTCACTCACCAATAATTTCTTATTCTGTATCAATCGCAAATCCAAGCCAAGTAAACTTATACAATTAAAAGAGATTGAGTCTATGATATCATCACTATCAAACAATATATAACATGTTTGCTTATATGGTTTGAATAACTTAAATTATGCTATTATCATAACTGATTAATCTAGGGATGTTAAGGCCTTCATCTCAATGATACAAGGAATGAGATAATTCTATTTATTTTTCACATAAATCGATCTTTCTTTACTCAATTTTTAATCGAATCCCAATTTCATTAGCTAATCATGTGCTTTTTAAAAGATATTGGGTATTAAGACATTCAATTTCCTATTAATTAATTCATTCTTCATATAGCCAAATACATGACAGGCCGTATTGAGATTTATGATTTGTCCAAACTTATCAGGAGCTAATGAAATGATCATTGTAGGCAAACTCTCCATACTGATTTCTTCCTTACTTGCCATCTATATACCCTTCCTCACATAAGAGGCATCCATGACTCTAGATTTCTCATACAACAACTCACCATAATCTTAATCTTACACAACATCAATCATAAATTTACTATACATTTTTAAACTCTTCTAAGTATTCTATTTTGTCTTTTATAATCTATTCCAGGTCATTTCAATTTCATTCATTAGATTATGAATATTCAAACCTATCTAATTCAATTTCCCTAAATCTGGGTAATCTTCTTACAATTAAGACCAGAAATCCATGTTTATCAAGGTTACTCTTTCAATCTTGCTCTAAAAGTTCTTGATGATATTTAAGTACATTGTATCATTATGAGTATCTACTTATTCAACATTTTAATCGTTCATTTCATCTTCAATAATCTTCTTGTATCTAAAAAGCACAAACTCATAATCCATAGTTGGATTCAAATTCTACGCTTGATTGAATTCCTACAAGGCATATTACCTTTAACCAATATGGAGCAAGAAGAATCCATATCTAATCTTCAATTAATAATCATATGGGAATCTCTTACTGGCATCCAAATAATTTTACTAAATGATCTTAATTAATTCCTTGCCACAGTCAGGTCTAACACATGTTTAATTGTGAGTCTTCAAATATCCATCCAAAATGATATTGAATAATTGAGTATTCCAATTGTGCAATCTTAGTAAATGATGTTACTATAACAATATTTGATTTATTGTTCCTTTGAAATTATCCAATAACAACAAATCTATTCTTTCCTCAGGGTTTTGTATCACAATAATAATCAATAAAGGAATTCCCAATAGCCATGCATAGATGGTACCTCTAAATATGACATCCTCTAGGATCTTACTGAAAGCCAACATTATGCAAGTCCAATTATTGATTGCAATAATCATTTACTATATTTTATAGACTATTAGATTGTTGTGAGTATTTTGGTGGTAATTATAGATATAGAGAGTTATATTTCCGAAGGCTATCAAAATAACCTAGACATATTATGATTCAATAAATGAATAATTTAGTACTTAGATCAGAATGTAAGTTTTCAAAATAAAATCATCAAACCCACTCTGCTTAGAAATAGAATTGGTATAAATAAAGCGTGCTTCATAATAGAGAAATGAGTGAACTGCACTCAAGGTGTAGAATATGATCAAAAATATAATTGCGACAATTGAATGGACAGTATGACTGCCTGCCCAGCATTCATAATTCGTAAATGAAAAGTGGTAAGAATCTCTGCATGTCCACACTGAAATAAATAAATCTACAATTGGCATATATAAAATTGAAAGCATCAAATTGATAATTGATTTTAACATTGTCATGGGCAGAGTCTTGCTGAGTTTCTCAGTTCTGTTGCTCAATACCAAATAGAGTAAAATTTCTAAAGCAATTATGCCTACAAACAGGTAAGTTAATATCACCATTGCTGAATATGACATGTGATCATATTGAGGAGATAATAGAACATAGCCAGTTATCGATTATACATATTCTGCTATTTCATCATGCTTCCAAGCCGAATAAAGATTTCGATTGAAGCAAATGTAAGTCATTTAAAATAGCTGGATGAGTAATGATGCGATCGTAAACAACAAGGATGGATCATCATCAATAAGCATCTATCTGGTTACTGAAAATAGAACATTCTTTATCTCAATCACCACCTTACCCAAAGAGCTTTGGCCTTCCTTTGATAAACCGTATTCAGATTTGGTTTCCATTATATTTTAATATTTAGGCTTTTTAATTAATTGATCGAAAAAATGCTCCTAAGTTTTAAAATGATTCTCTGTATCTTATTACTAAGTGTGTCTTTATTAAACTAATTTTTATACATTAAAACAAAATGATCATCCTACTTATTTAATAATCATACTGTGAAAATTTATAATATATAGTATTTGTAATTTCAAAATTAATAGATGATGTAATAAAATCAAATGTTATCATCCATTAGATTTTCACTTATGATAACTTTTTGTGATTCTTTAGAGTTTTCCTCGAAAAAATGAGATTTGGGATTTAATTTTAATAGGTTATTCATCCTTAAATTTTATTTGTATGTTTAGGTGAGATCATCACTTAGTTTTCTTGTCTTTTACCTTCTCATCTTAATGGATTTGCCCTATCCTTTAATGCAATCCTTTTTGCAGGTTTGGTTGACATAATCATAAACCATTACATCATCTTAAAAATCAACTTTTTTAGTGATCAACGCATCAATATTTTTTTCTGAATTGGCGAATTCATATTCTTCCCTTGACACTTAATGAGAATGGGAATAAACTTTCGGTTTATTCATCAAGTCAATGTTGAAAGACTTTCTTATAAAAAACTTCTCATCAATTTCAGGTAATTTTACGCATTCCAATCGATTTTTGAACATCTGAATCCCTGGGCTTTCTTCCGATTACTCTGTTTGGGAATGGGGAACCTTAATTTAAGGTAGAACCAATTTTCTTTCTTAATTATATTGTTTTCTGGATATTTCATTCAAATTAGCATGTAAAACAAATTTACGATCTTAATTCTACATTTAAGAATCATATCTATTTATTGAATTTGATTCATAAGACTCTTCAGTTTTTATGTTAAGCATTGTTAAATTAAAAATAATGATTTTTGAACAATTGAAATTATATTCTGTTTTAAGCCAATTAAATCTGAAATAAATATTAAAAAAACAGTATTAATTTTATTCAAGATTTGTAAAGATTTTCACATCATGCAAACGCCATAATCCAATAATAGTTTGATTAAATATCTTATTCAACCCAAAAATAAGTCCTTAACTTGTAATTTACAAGAATCCATATTCAAGAATTATCGATCACGATTAATATTTTAATAATAAATCATTTGTAGATTCTCTATAACACTTAATTTCCTCCTCGCTACTACTCTCACATTCCAAATTTTGGTTGCCTACTCCCCAAGCTTCCATGTATGTAATAGTAGGTGTCTGTATTGAAGGATCAATTAAGTCCCCTAAAATATATCTACGATAATAGAATACCCTTTATGTATGGTTCCCCCTATTTAGCTGCATAACTGGATTATTATATATTTTGAGCTGAGATCCACAATCTAAATTATTTCATGTCTCCTCCAAATCCCAATCCTTTCTTATTGTCAGTTTTATTTAAATAACAGTAATTTTGAGATCCAGGTCTTTTAGATTTAAAAACATCAGTTGCAACATTAAAAGGAGTGTAAGTCGGATACAATTGAAATAATATCGATTAGCTAGTTCCTTAATATGAATTAGTCTCAATCCATTGTGTTGAATTTAGTGCTCCCACAATGCAGTGTTTATTGCTTTTAGCTTTTATTTTTTTTTATTTTTAATTTTCTTCTTCATCACTATCATTTTCAGTGCTATCATCAAATTTGATTAAGATAAGGGTGGCTCCCTTAAATCCTATTAGAGCTGCATACAATTGGTCAAAATTCCATCCCTTTACACTAGTCCATAGCAAATCAAAGGAGTCTGCTTCTTAAATCACAGAACTACTAATGGCCATATATCCAAAAGTAGAATTATTAATTAAATAAGAAGGTTTTTGAAACTTTGACAATTGATTATAATTTCTTTGGGAAATAAACAATTGATTGAAGTATTTTGTTAATAATATTGATAAGCAAGGGAAGTTTTGCTCTAAAAATATTGTAAGTTCATAGAACATTATAGAACCTGCAGAAGATGTAAATAGTCTACTGAGGATAGATCTTGTCGTGTATTCATCCTAAATTAAATAATCTGTAACAAAATATCCTTATTCCCATATGAAGTATTCAATTTCACTTAATAAATCAAATGCATCCAAGTATGAGATCTTTTCCTAATCGTAATCAATTTTAGCCATGTTTATCTTTTAAATTGAAATAATTGAATATTACTCTGTTCTAGTCATTCTATTTAAAGTTTCTGGCTTAGTCAATTTGCCAACTAAAAAAAACATTAGATTAACTCTCACCTAAATCCTCAAATGCTTCAAATGATGGTCTCTCATCAGAGAAGTGAAAAACCATGTATTTATATAATTTCAGAGCGATGGTTGGCCTGTTTTTCAGGAGATATTGAAAGCATTCTTCATTCAAATAATCATTCTTGTAAGTTCAATAATCAAATTAATAACTTACTCATCATGTCTAGAAATGAGCTTCTTGTACAGTCTTTTAACTTATTGTCTCTCCTCATCATTCAAAATTGTCCGTTTTGGTGATCTTTTGGATAGGCAAAATTCATTTCCCATTTAATAATTAATTTTGGGAATGTTATTATAAACATCAACTAATAGACATATTAGAATGGTTTAAAACTTCATATGAGTAACTTCCTTCTTTTCTACCAACCTTTTTTATATATAATTCTGTATTAATTTATAGAACTCTTTTTGTGTGTAAAAAAGCTTTTTTAATCAAATGTTATTAGTGGATTTGCTAATTCTTATGGAAATTGCTAAGAATAGAAGTTCAATTTAAGAGAAAAATATCACATAGAATTTTAACAAGAGTAACTATTTTATCTAATGCAATAAAATTACAATTAAAATAATTAAATTTTATCAATGATGCAGCAAAGAGATTTCTATGGGAATGATTACATATACAAACATATCAAATAAGTAAGTTTACAGGAGTTTACAGATTAATTATTCAATCCCGTAAGGCATTAGAAATAAATGGTATTATTTACACAGAATGAGTAAAAAGAGCAATAGGAGCTCTATAAATATTATGTCTATTTAGGCGGTGGAATATTTGCAATGTCAGCCTTATCAGTAATTTTCTATAAAAAAATTCCCTATCTTAATAGAATAGAGAAAAGATGGGCTAGAATATTGACAAAAGCATTGTTACTCTTTGGACCACTCTAAGTAATTTGATTTCTCTATCATATAGGTCTAATCTATTTTTGGTCAAAGAGCTTAGTATGAATTATTGGATAGATAGTTTATATAATATCATAGACAATTATAAGATTATATGTTCTCTGGTGACATAAGAAAACTTAAACAAGACATCCAAATTAGTCCTGTATGATTTAATTTTATATTAAGAAGGGGTTTTAATATTATATAACTGTCTTCATAAAATTACTGCATTTTCATCAATGTCATCTTCTTAATGTCCAACATTTAATAATCTCTTCAATTCTAATTTCAATATTTTATGAGCTATCAAGATGGGTTTGATGCTTGAGTGTTGATTTGTTTGACTCATAATTCTTTACTCGAGAGTTTTTATAATAGTGTTCCACTCTGAGAAGATTTCAGGAGTAACATAGGGTTATAATTCTTTCAAAGTGCTTTCTATTTCTAATTTATAATTTTGCCATTCCTACCTCACTTATAAGAATTACTTCTCTACATCATCATTTGTCCTTACATTAATAAAATGATTAAGAGCCTAGAAAGTAAAGATCTATTGGCTCACACATACAGAAGTAAATCTATTAAATGATAGACTTCGTTCATCAACTGAGATAATGTCTGCTTATTCATAAAACAAATTCATAGCCTCCTTAAAATTGAATTTTTGATGTTCTATATGTCTAAATAATGTAATAAATTCATTATTATTAATCTTTTTGTTTCCATCTAAATCTGCTGCTTAAAATGCATGAATTACAAACTCCTTAGTCCTTATAGTAATGATTCTATATTTATTCATTACTTTAATAAGGAAATTATCAACATCAATCAATCCTTATTTATTTAAATTCTTAGGATCTGGTTCCTTTAAGTTTTCTAAATCATTTTTCAAATCTCTTAGTTCATCTTCCATCATTTTGTTTTCTAAATAGACCTTCATATAATCCAAAGCTCTTAGATAAGGAACATGAAACTTTTGTTCACTTTCACTTTGAACAACATTTACTCCTAATGTTGACTCAGAACACATGAAATCATAACCCTATAAAAAGAAGGACGATTCTTCAATTGAAAAGTTCAAATGCTCGTCTTATAGTATAGCAATCATTCTGGCAAATACATTTACCCTAAAAATGGATGAGAAATGAATAACTGAAAGTAGAAATTGTAAGTATTTCTTTTCAGCAACATTCTTAAACCCATATCTATTTAAAAAATTATTAAAAACAAATATTTGCATCTCGAGGTCCTTTTGTGTCTCATACTCTTTACTACTCCTAACCTTTTCATCATACAATTAGGTAATTGTTCTTAACACATTTTTCAAAGGCCAATAATTTACTACCTTCTTAAACAAATATGATTGTTCCCTAGCCTTAACTGCCAATATTACTCCTGGATGCATCAGTCTGTCAATCACATTTACTTTGTTCTGTTTTGTTTAAAAATTAAATTGTAATGCTTTTGTAATTCTATTTTTCTTTCTCTT
Organism: Paramecium tetraurelia; assembly: GCF_000165425.1. Taxonomy (NCBI): domain Eukaryota; phylum Ciliophora; class Oligohymenophorea; order Peniculida; family Parameciidae; genus Paramecium; species Paramecium tetraurelia. The sequence goes on along the minus strand of NW_001799488.1, from coordinate 144,178 downwards.
AAATTGTATTTATTTCTTCTTCTCCTTCTCTTCCTCTTCATCTAATTCATTTATAATATACTCTTCCTCTTAAATCTCTGCATCCAATTCAACAGGCATTCTTTTACGTAAAGAATCAAATTCAACTAAGAATTGCTCAGCTATTTATTTGTGACTCTATTATTGTGTTCTCAAGATGTGAATCATCAACTTTCGAGTAAATGAAAAGAGTTGATTTAACAAGCCTGCAAAATCATTCATAGATTTAGTTAAGTTTTATGATTTCTGAATTTATAAGTTATACAACATAATTAACATAGCTACTTGAGTTTTCAATTGAATCTATTCTTGTTTGCTTAATCCAAATTTATTAGCAATAGAATTAGCTTACAAATTTTAACTACTTTGAATTACTGATGAATTTGAATTGACGATATTTAGATTTGAATTAGTTAGCATCTAAGTTTGATTGAGTTCATTTGGTTAAAACTCTTTTACAGTTGGTAATGCCAACTTCTCAGAACTAAACATCTTCTCCAATTGCCTTTTATTAGACTTTTGATTTTATTTTGAAGAATTAGTATTAGTATTATTTTTTACAGACTAGACTTCAATTTTTTCAAATGATAACTTCTTTAAACTAAAATTTATTCTTTTTTGACTAGTAGGCATTGGAGAAGCCTCCTCCATTTCTGCGACTTCAGCAATCAATTTAATATTATTTTTAGAATCCTTATGAGTAGATCTCTTCTCATCACTGTTAACTTCTGGAGGCTCCACAAACATTGATTACTCTGAATCACTCTAAATTTATTTTTCTTATGGTTCTTCCTTATCAAACAAATCTCTCAAAGTTTTCATATTATTGGCAAATAAATCAAACATATCCTCCTTCTTCATATTCCTTATGTGATCCATGCTGCCTGGCAATCCATCTAATATTCTTATTAAACTTGATCTCTGCTCCTTGGTTTGCTACATTTAAAGATGAGATTAGACATTCTTATTATTTGAAGATTGTGGTTAATCTTCTTAGAGGAAGAAACCCATTTACTCTTTAAGTTAGTATTCTTTGAAATGCTAATCTAATTCTTATTAATTGATTATTTTATCATACTAATGACCTATTAAATTTAAATCCGTTTAAGTTTCAAAAGTACGAGTAGGGATTTCAGTTTAACAATTAACAGAGAATGTTATCTTTGGTGGTTCATCCACAATGTCTTTAACAACTATATCAGGATTCTATTCAACACATGTTTTTTATTCAACCTCTTTTAATACTTAAGATAATGATAAATCCTATTCATCTACATCTTCTTCAACTTATACAACTTAAAAGCCAGATTGCTTCATATATTAGATCTTCGATATTTTATTTCTCAGTTCTTTAATTTCTCTATTTAAATTTGATATCAAAGTGGCAGCACCTTTCTTCATGGATTTATCGAGTTCGTTCTACTTTGTCAACTTTTAAACTATCGCAATCAAATTTTGTTCATCATCCTATTGGGTTTTCAATTTTTTCTCCTATTGTTGTATAACTTTCTTGAGATCAAGTATCTTTTCATTCAAATCATCTTGTTGTTACTCAAATTCTACTTATTGTTCCAATTAACTTTTGTAACCCTTAATTTGCATTTGTTACTTATCAGACTCAGACATATTAATGGTTTTTCTAAATACTTTTATATAACCCTTAAAGATTGCGAGCATCAACTATCCTCTCTCTGTACATTAAAATGAAACCTATCTAATCAATTCATTCAGGCATATAAATAGAACATCACTTGCTTATTACAATTTAGATTTGTGATCAATACTTGGATTTTAGGAAATACTCTCCAATTGATTTTAAAGCCATTTCTTTAGATTAATAGCATCATTTCTCCCAGTAGGCTCACTCGAAAAGAAATGTGTACTTGTGTGTTTCATGTCTTTAACTATCCCAAATATTATTCAGATAAGTACGTATTTTTTTCTTTATTGACAATTGCCTCTCTGCATTCTATATGCTTGAAATGTCTTCGAAGTAGCCCTTTTCTAATCCATTTTCTATGGTTGTTTTTAAATTTAGCATTGCATTTTTCCTATTCCCGCTCACTTCCTGTAAGTCTTAGGCTACCCAATTCAGATTGAAGTCAGAATATTTTTCTAAAATTTAAAGTACATCATCGAATGTATTTTCGAGATTTTATGTTTTATAGTAGTACCTTTGACTTTAAATCATATACTGCTAATTGTGTTTTCTCTCTTTTTGCTTAAGAATATATTCACTCAATCTCATTTCTGCTATTTGCTGCTTTTCCTTTATTTACTATTACAGTGTCTTATGTCTAAATGAATCAGCAAGGTGAGAAATATCTCTTTAAAAACTTGAAATTGATTATATTTTGCTGGATCGATTCGAGTTAAGATTAACTTTGTAATCTAATAATTTTTTTAAGAAACCAGTTGTAGTCCCTTTGGATTAATTTAATACTGGAGAGTAGCTTTTCATTATTAATATGTTATTAATAAAACTATCGAAAATTAAATTATTGACAGCTTTTTGTTTTCTGACAATAAATTTTATTCAACTTTGAAATTCCTAAAGATTTAATTTTATTAAATTATTAATATATTCATATTTTTGAGTAATAATATTAACTAAAATTATTCTCTTATAAATTAAGTTAATAAGCTTTCCAAAATGCTGCAATCAATTAATTTTTAGTTAAACGATTGATTATAAGTATAGATTTGGAATCTTGCAATTTCCTTGCTCATTAAATTTAAATAGAATAAAGTTTTTTTTTTATGCTTTTACATCATCTGATAACGGCATTGATGTAAAAGTTCATATTACAATGATAATTATAACAATTATTATTTTTATATTACTCATCATCTTAACTCAAAACTATCTAAACATAAAGGGCAATAATAATTTCTTTTTTATAATTAATCATCCAATATAAAATAGAATTCACACCCTTGGCCATCACAAATCTTGAGCTTCTATGAGTTATTCTTTAATAGATTGTTTTTCAATTCAACTATTTAATTTTCATAGAGTTAATATAACAAAATTTATTAAACACTCGTGTAGGCAGGATTAAATTTCATTTAACAATTTTTAGTACAAATATTCTTAAATTTGCAAGTAGAGGCCTGCTTAATTTATTCGAATAACCTATTTTCAACTTCTTGAGTAAGGGAAATATGTTGGCAATATTAATTTAAAAAAGAACCACTTTCAGTGAATTGCTAAAGAAAAATACTCTATGAAGTCTATAAAGAATTCTCGCTATATTGTAGTAAATTTCCACTTTCTAAAAGATCTCCAGTGTCTCCAGTTTTGCTTTCAATTTAATTTGGATTTAATCTGGGACCTGTCTAAGAATTTATTTCTGATTAACTAGTCTAAACCAATTATTGGGATCTATTAACTCTAAATTCAAATTTACAATTATAGGAGGTTTTAACTTGATTAGAGGATCTAAGAAATTTCTCTTTTTTGTTTTCTAAAGTGAGTTGGGAGTGAGTCCATTAAAATTGACTTAAATAAATCTTAAATAATAATAATTATATTTCTATATGATTAAAATAGGGCTGCCACACTTTGAATACAGTTTTTGAACCTAATAGTGAAATTAACGAAAAGAATAAGCTGAATACGAGTTCATAATAAATTATTATTAATAGCAATCACTACATGCTAATTGATCTCAACCTCTTTTATTTGTTGAATTAACTCAAATTCGAGGATTTTGTAGTATCATTAGCATTGTGTGATAGCAAACAATAAATGCAAATTGGGAGATATAATTAGGTGTCACACTTTACCCAAAAGAAGGTGCATGTATTACATTACTTCAAATTAAGTTATTCTTAGTATTTTTAGTAAATGGTTTCAAGTTAGATTTTCAATAGTTTCTTTAATAGCACTTCAGAGGCATATGATTTTAACAGTTTATTATTTATTTTTTTTCCGCATATGCAAGAAATTGTTGATTTTTATTAATCCAATTGTTGCTTAATGTTATTTTGGAAACAATCGTAATGATACTTATGTTTACATTACGTTGTAATGGTTTGAGAATGTGTCTGTTGATGTTATTCTAAGGTTATTATGGAAAATGATTAGTTTTCTTCTTATTTGGAGTATTGATTATCGAGATGCAATAGACAAAAATTGCATACTATTTCTTTATAATTTACAAGTGAATAGCCATTAGGGTTGTTCCCATTAAGAAACTTATTTCTCAATCTAATGATTGGCTTAAAAGCAATTCGTATTTTATTTTTCTAATTTCCTTGGCCCTCACTTGTACCAGATGCACTTAAATCTACTTTCTTTTTTATTAGTGAATCATAAAGTTTGGGGTTGATGTCTTCTGTGCTGCAAGATGAGTGTTTTTTTCTTCTCTTTTCATTGCGATTCTGCGGCCTAATATAAAGGGTTAATTTTTTGTTTAAATTAAAGCAACTACTATTTTTTTACAAAATCGTACTAAGATACTCATAGTCACTTAATTAGCTTTACATTATTTAAAGATTAATTATAAACTAATATTAAATAACTATTACAAACCTTGTAAATATCCACATTTTATAGAAATTAGTACACATTAAGAATCTAACAATCCATTAGTATAGATGAGACATACAATCTATAGTACTAATGAAATTGGAGTTTCACGATTTTTCTAAGTTAAAACGTGGATTCTAGATAAACTTCTATGGAAGAGTGCATGATTGCCTAAATTACTTATTTGTAGAGTTTTGGAAGTAAAATACTCAAATTATATTACGATTATTATCTTAATTAAAACCCATAATAATAAAATTAATTCATTAGTATATAAAGAAAAAATAATTATTAGTAAACCTTAATCCTTCCAAGATTCAAATTTAGAAAGCTATCCAAGTTTAAACCTATTTAATAGGTTGCGGGCAAGGCTCCTATTCCGGAAGCTGAGCTCGTTCTAAATTAAACAAACGAAATCATTTTTATCATATATATTATTTACAATATAAATACTTCATTTAATTGGCAGAGATATGTCAAAGTGATTTTTAATAATGTCATAAAATAATATATTAATTATGTATTTAAATAAAGTAATTAATATATTCCATCAAAAATCACGTATGAAGGATTATTATTATACTTAATATGTGATAGCATAATACTATTATTATTGGCATTATTATTATGCAGTTTTGTAAATTTAAAACTAATTTATTAAATTATGGGAGTTTGCTAGTCTCGTTCAGATAGAAGGAAATCTCTCAAATAAAAACAACTCCAAATAGAGAGTGAACAAACAATCTAAGAGAAAGTGAAGGTTAAAGAAAATGTTGTTCCTCGCCATAAAACTATGCCTTCAATACATTGCTACTCATCAAAAGAAAAGTTGGTAACGTGCAAAAGCGTGATTGTTTCCAAAATAAAAAAGAGAGTTTATGGAGAAGCATTGGCCAAGTTTTACGCAGTTCTCAATCCCTAATTTGTTTATAAAAGTAGGCTGTTTAGTAATCCTTAGATAATGACAATATGGGACTAGTCCAGCACAATATTACTGGTGTGGTAAGAGTGGCAAGAAACATCTCGAAACCCACTGAAGCTAACCAAGATTTTGACCACCTAATTACTAATCTCCAAGAATAGAGCTATGTAGTCTACATTATTTAACTTTAGTGTTCTCTTCATTTTGCCAACATCATTGAATTATACCAAGATTCCAAAAGTTATTACGCAATATAAGAGTATTGCAGTGGAGGCTTGCTGAGTGATAAATGTGGCTTGATCAAGGAAGAGGAGGCAATCTACATAATATCTTAAATTTTGGATATTTTGGAGGAAATTCACAAACAAGATAATTGTCATGGTAGTCTTTCTATATCAAGTTTTGCGTTGCATGATTAAACAAACAATCATTACGTGAAACTGATTGATGTCATCCCAGTATTTTAAGCCAAGGAGAAGTCGAAGATTAGTGAAATGCAAAAGGATGATCGCTAAGCGGTTGCCCTAATCTTATTTCAATTGATAACCAACAAACCAATCACTTCGTAAACAGTCGAAATGATTATCAAGAGACCAAAAGATCTACCAACAAGGACTGAATGGTATCAATTGGTTGTACTCTTGTTGGAATCAAGGAGCTCCATAATTTATGAATCAGTCTTGTAGAATAAACAATATAGAGAAATAGTACAAAAGTAGGAAGCCAGATACACAGAAACCATAATCAACAAATCTGTCAAAAGAACCTCATATATTCAACAATAAATTCTAATTCTAATGAATTCCATTTTTTTCAAAGAACGCCAATTGTAATTGGAGAAGATTTTTAAAAAGAATGACGAAAATAAAAATGGCACCCTTTCAAAAGAAGAACTTCAAATTGCTTTAGGAATTGATGAGATCATAGATGATTTGTTTGAGAACATCGATTGTGATGGAAATGGAGAAATCGATCTTGATGAGTTTATTCTTCATTCTTGCGATAGAAAAGCATTAATAACTGATTTAAATTTAGAAGCCGCTTTCAAAGAGTTATCAAGGAAAGAGCACATAGTACCTTCGAATTTCAGTAGGTTGAAAAATTGCGATGAGGAGAAGATCGAAAATAACATGATAGAATTCTGTAATAGCAAAAGAGTATATACTTATTTTTAATCATAGATGAGTTTGGAATAGTTCAAAAAACTGATGATGGATTTATTATGAGATCTGCATTGTCTCCTTTGAATATATGATGAATTTTTCAAATTTATAATAATTATGAATTATATATTAATTTTTTTGCTGATAGGCTTTGCCTCTTGTTAGTGTTAAGTTGGGTATGTATGGACTAATACGGGATGTAAATGTAATTTAGTGTTTTTATTTTAAGTATGCCAAAGCTTTTGTAGTTCATGTACAAATGGCGAATGTGATTAATGTCCTCCGTCCTATTATGGTGATTCGACTCATTGCTATAGTAATCATTTAAATAAGCTAGATTGTTATGTTGGATGCACTTCATGTACAGATTATTAAGTTTGTACATCATGTTAATCCCCCTAATACTTCCTTGTATAAACTACATGTTAATAATGCTCTTTTCCTTGCGTGAAATGCGATACCTAAGGAGCTTGTTTAAGTTGTGTTCCTGGATACATGGTAGTGGGAAATAATTGTTTGCAATGTTAAAGTCCATGCTCATAGTGTTCTGGAGAATTATATAAATGCACCTCTTGTAAATAAAGCTCTCCCCAATATTACTATCTAAGTGCTCAATCTTGTCTGTTGTGCGAATTTCCATGCGTAAGTTGCATCTCCAAAAACAAGTGTACTTCTTGTAATTAAGGTTACTATTTGAATTATGATCAATACTGTACTAAATGTATTGAGCCTTGTTTGGAGTGTAGTAGTCAAGCAAGATGCTCCAGTTGCATTAGCGATGAATATTATCTAACTCCAGGCGATAATTAATGTCAAACTTGTAGAAATTTTGATTCCAAATGTTTAACGTGTAAAGCTGAACACCAATGCACTTCATGTGAGACAGGTTACATTGTTTAAGATGACTACAAAGGTTCATAATTGATTTCAACTTGTGAAAAATGCTCATCATAATGTCTAACTTGTTCGAATGATTCTAATGAATGTTTGACTTGTAACAATGCCTTTTAACCTCCAACTTGTAAGTAAACTTGCAGTACATCACAATTCCAAGTTGGCTTATTATGCTATTCTTGTGCAAGTTAATGTGGAACATGTGAATTGAAATCTATTTAATGTTTAAGTTGCTCTTTGAATAGAATGAGTCCTCCATTATGTCCATGCAAGGAAACCTACTTTGACTTCAATGGAGTCTGCTCTCCTTGTATTTCCAATTGCAAATTTTGCTATGATTCAGTCTCTTGTTCGAAATGCTCGGATGGATATTATTTATAATCAAATGTCTGTGTTTAACAATGTGATCCTCTTCATTATATAAGGAGAGATTTCAGCTGCATTTACTGCAACATCGATAATTGCATTGAATGTAACATTAATGGGATTTGTGATTAATGTAAGCCAAGTTATTTGTTATACAATAATCAATGCTATTTTTAGTAGTGCAATTAAGGACAGTACACAATTGACAATGAAAATTGTTTAAATTGTCATTATAATTGTTATAATTGTTTAAACTAGGCAGATAATTGTGTTGAATGTCATAATGGCTATTATATCTTAGAAGTTAACCAGATAAATAATTGTGTTGTAGAATGCCCATTAAGTTATTATGTACAAAATAAATAATGTTTAAAATGTAACTCCAATTGTTAATAATGTTCACAGGAAAATGTATGTACATCATGTGTTGTTGGAAAGTTTTTACTAAACAATAGTTGCTAACCGAACTGCCCAATCTCCTATTATGAAATAGACTAATAATGTTTGAAATGTCCAAATTATTGTGAAGTGTGTTATGATCAATATTGTTAAAAATGCTAAGTTGGATATTTATTCTTATAAAATTCCTGTTTAGAATATTGTCCAGATGGATATTTTGGAGATACAAATTCAGAATGCAAGCCATGCTAAAAAATATGTAAAACATGTGCAAATGATCATGAATGCATCTCTTGTGCTGCACCCTTATTCTATGAAAACTAAACCTGTATAGGAAAGTGTCCAATTACCTATTACAGAGACCTTGTGGATAACTTATGTAAATAGTGCATAGATGGGTGCGAGATATGTGAGAATGAGACATTTTGTCATAAATGCTTACCAAAATATGCAACATTTAAAAAACAATGTGTGATTGAATGCGATATTGGATATTATATAGAAGATTAATATTGTAGAGAATGCGATTTTAGTTGCTACACTTGTCATGGCCCAACAAAGTTTGATTGCATTATTTGTAAGTATGAATTGAAAGTGTATAAATCAATGTGCATAGAAGAATGTCCTAAGAACACAGTGTTGATAGATGGACAATGCAAAGAATGTCATGAAACTTGTGATACTTGTTATGACTCTGGCATCTTGAATTGCTTAACATGTAAATCGGAATACATCTTATTTAATAGTGGCTGTTATGCTTATTGTCCCACACAATACTATAAAAGTAAGGGACAATGTTTGAAATGTTAAGACCATTGTGATATATGTATTAACAATTTGTCATGTCTTCGTTGTGAGAATACTTTCTATTACAATAGTGGTAATTGTTTATCAGTATGTCCAAACGGTTACTATGGATATGATGGCATTTGTGAGAAATGCCACTTTTCATGTGCAACCTGTAACGGAGCATTACAAACTAATTGTGTGACATGTACACAATCATTAATTTATTATAATAATGAATGTCTATCAGGATGTTTAAGTAGATAGTATAAGGATGCATCAAACAATTGTCAACCTTGTAAAGAGACATGTGCAACCTGTACAAATAGTAATAATTGTTCTTAGTGCATTTATCATTATTATTTGGACCCCTTAACAAACAACTGCGTCTTATAATGTGACACTGGCTATATGCATAATTACAAACTGAGAGCATGTTAAGCATGTGCTCCTGGATGTTAAACATGTTTTGGGTAATCTAATAATCAATGTTTATCCTGTTTTCCCAATTACTTATTTTATAAGAATGAATGTTGGTAGACTTAATGTCCACAATCAACTTATGAGGAACAAGGTATTTGCCTAGAATGCGATAAAGATTGTATGACATGTGATGCATAACAACCATGTATCAGTTGTTTGCCTGGTTATTATTATTTTAATTAGAAGTGTTATCAAACATGTCCGGATGGATATTTTGGAGATTAAAATACTAACTAATGCAGTTAATGCAAATAAAACTGCAGAGTTTGTTGGGATGCTAGTGGCTGTGGTTATTGTTATAATCATTATACTAATAACGGATAATTGGATTATTTCCTATTCAACAATGACTGTGTTACTACTTGCCCTATTAATTATAACTACTTCCTATTTGAGTGTACATCCGATATAACTCCAATCTAATTAATATCAAATGTAGCTGAATATTGTCGTGATGATTCAAAAACTTTCTTAGACATCACATAAAATAAGTGTGTAGCTTGTGAACAATCATGCTAAACTTGTTTTGGACCTTGGTGGTCTCAATGCCTCTCATGTACAAATTTGATTCGCTTTCACTTTTGTGCGGATTAATGTGGAATACAAGAATATTAAAGCGGAAACCAATGTCTGCCCTGTCATTCTAGTTGCCACTATTGTGAGTCCAACAATAGAATCGATAATTGTACTAGCTGTGATCTTGGTTCATATCTTTAATTAGTGGAAAACTAATCATATGGTAAATGCGTTAACATTTGCGATGTTGGCTATTACCCTGATGGCAATAATAAAGTCAATGGTTAAACCATTTGCAAATTATGTTAACCTACTTGTCTGACATGCTTATTTTAAAGTTCTTGCACATCTTGCGCTTATCCAAAAGTGTTAAGAAATAATAAGTGTGTTGACCATTGCAATTCAGATGAATTCCTATCTAAAATAGATAATAAATGCTATAAATGCAAAGGAGGATGTTCTACTTGCACAGATGCCTTGTCTTGCACATACCCATTGATTGGTTCTTCACAAACCTTATATCTATAAAACAATCAAGTATATGCCAGTTGTGGAGAGGGATACTATGCATAATCGTATATATGTGAAGATTGTCCAACTGGTTGTTCAATCTGTAGTGATAGTAATACATGCACCAAGTGCAGTAGTTCTTATATTTTATTTAATTCCTATTGTGTTGTAGAATGTACTGGCAAAAGCTACTTTAATAATGGTTAATGTTCACTATGCCATAATAATTGTTCACTTTGCTATGGAGGCGATGAAAATTCTTGTATTTCATGCGATAATGGATTAAAATACATCTTAATTTATGACAGTATAAGCAGCACTTACATAACATACTGTAAGGATTCCTGTCTTGCTAATTATACCTACGATATTCAATCAAGAATCTGTCTGTATAATACTTGTCATAATTCATGTTTAACATGTGCAGGAGATCAATAAAATCATTGTATAACATGTCCTTAGGGTAAGGTGTTAAATCTGATAAATTATAAGTATGGGACCTGTGATGGATCATGTTCTGTTGGAATGTATAATGGCAATGGCATCTGTTAAAAATGTAATGATTTTTGCTAAGAATGTACAAGCTATACCTCTTGCACTGTTTGTAAGCCAAATCTTTATCATTTAAACAAATAATTATGTTTGATTTAATGTCCCTTAGGATATTATTAAAATATCGATACTTTTACATGTGATTAATGCGATTCTGATTGCTAAGAATGCATCTATCCCAATGTTTGTACTAACTCTCTGTAAAGTTGTACATCCGATCAATTTCTTTATCAAAATACTTGTATGGATTGTCATTGGACATGTTTGACATGCGATGGGCCAACCTAATTCGATTGTACAAGTTGTGGATACTTATAATCATCTTCAGAGCATAGATACAAGTACTATACCTAATGTGTACTACTATGTCCAAAGGGTTATGATGGTTACAAATGTTTTTAATGTCCAGAGAATTGTGAAATATGCTCCTCTAATTAGGACTGTGTTTCCTGCTATATAGGATAGTACTTGTAAAATGGTGATTGTGTTAACACTTGTAATCAAGGCTATTATGCTGATCAAGACATTAAAATTTGTAGAGAATGCTATACTGGTTGTTTAGAATGCGTTGGACCAAGATACTCAGACTGTGTGCTTTGTTAACCAAATTATCTACTTTCGGATAATAGATGTTTACCTTATTGTCCATATTAGCATTTTTATAATTTCTTTTCAACCAAGTGTGAGTATTGTGATAGTTTTATTTATGGAAACTCATGCGTAACTGAATGTCCTTTGCAATACTATCCTTTTAATAACGTCTGTTAACTATGTAATAATAATTGTACAAATTGTCAAAGTGGTTTGTATTTGTACTAAAAATCTTGTCTATAAAATTGCATAGCTGGCACATTCAATGTGAATGGTGTTTGTTAACCATGTGATGTTTAATGTTATGAATGTGAATCTTAATTAGATCATTGCAAATCGTGTTCCAGTGTGACTCGTTATAATGCACCGTTTTGTGAATGCTAAATAGGATATCAATAAGACTCTCCAAATAAGGACTGCATCAAATGTGCTAATTAATGTCACTCTTGTGTGTAGACTTTTAACAATTGCATCAAATGTAAACCAGATAGAGTACCTAATCCACCTGCATGTACTTGTCCGTATGGTAAATACGATAATGGTGTTAGTTGTGTTCCTTGTAAACATGAATGTGATGATTGTTTAACAAATGCACTTTGTTTGTATTGCAAAGGAGATAGAGTTGGTACTAATTGTTTATGTCGATTGGGATATTACGATGATAATTCTAGTTTATACTGCAAGAAATGTGATCATTCATGTACTACATGCACTAAGACTGGTTGTTTAGGATGTTTAGGAAATAGAATCTTAAATAATAACAAATAATGTTTATGTCAATAGGGTTTTTATGAGGATGGAGAATCCATTAATTGTCTCAAGTGTCATTTCAAATGTTTAACTTGTGAAGTCAATTAATATAATTGTCTAACCTGCAAAGGTGATAGACAATAAATTCCATACTGTAAATGCAAAGATGGCTATTATGATGATGAGGTTAATGCTGAGTGCTAAGCTTGTCCTATAGAATGTTCCACCTGCAATAAGGCAAGTTGTTTAAATTGCAAGGCTAATAGATTTGGTTCAATTTGCGATTGTCCACCTGGTGGAATAGATAGACAAGATGTTGGATATATACATTGCGAGACTTGTGAATTAGGATTACCAATTATTTAAATGTAACCTGATTTAACTACTTTAATCGTCAAATTTGGAAAATAAGTTACTTTCGATGTTGATCTAGGATGCTCTGAAATTATTGATACATCCATTCTTGGTGTCAATCCAAAATGCAGTATTAATGGTTTATCACAAATCGTTATTGAATTAGGAATAAATAATTCAATTGAAATTGGAAACCTTGTCCAACTATTTACTAAAATCACAGGATTGGACTGTGATCTTCCATATACAACTATATTCCCAACTAATATCTTACCTCCTTACATCATTAGTGATAGCGATGTAATGATCTTTGGACCTTCACAAGTATCAACCTGTGAGATTACTGAGTTCAAGGTTTCTTAGTACTTTTTTGATGGCCAAAATGGATTTAAAATGGTATCTTGGACTTTGGATTCAATTTCCCCTTACAATTAAATTACTGAACAATAAATTTTTGGTATTCTTTATGAAGTCAATCTATACAAATCCACTGTTGTCACCATTCCTCCAAATATTTTATAAGAAAACACCCTCTATAAATTTAAATATTAATTCATGAATTACTTGGGATAACATCAAACTAAGTATTATCAGGTTCAAGGTGTTTCTCCCAACTTACCTGTCATTTCAATCTAATTTGAAGATTAACAACCTTAAGTTTATTATATAAATAATAGAATTTCCATAAAAGCAACCATTCAGTAACAATCCGATTGTGATTCACTCAGTCTTATTGATGTAAATGCATTTTACAAAATTCAAGCCTATTACAAAAACTCTTTGATTGTTCTGGATAAACAATTTCATTTCAAACATGCTTCCGAAAAGTATGTTGATATTGTTATTGAACCCTACACGTTCACCTAATCAGGGTACTATTAAGTGTTCTTGATGGCTACAATCGATTAATAAAATATTAAGTCAAAACCTATGACTTTCAAAATGCTCTTGCCTGGAATCTCTGCTAAAATCTATGGAGGAAATTAAATCCATAATTTTGGCCAGTCTTTTAATATCACTGCTGTCGTAAAGGATTTAAATGTCAAAGAATAACAGACTAAAGACATAGAATATTTTTGGACATGCACTAATGTAGTATTACAAAAACCTTGTGAAACTGTTGATTAGTAACTATTGATAATGAAAAACCAATAAATCATAAAAATCATTAGTAGAACAATGGCTCCGTTTAATTCTTATTAATTTGTTTTGAAAGCACAAAAAGGGAATATCATTGAAACTACTTCAAGTATAATGACAATTGTCGATGTAGAAATTTCAACATTTTCTCTGGATACTCCAAGCATTGCACTTAATACTCCTATACTTTTCAACCAAGAATTGCTATTTGAAGTCTCTCCTCTGTAACTTACTAATCTACATGGCTGCATTATTTATGACTTTTAGAAATTATCAACATTTGCTATTCCTTATAATACTTTTGCAATCTTCCTTTCCAATCTTATGCAAATAAGACAAGATCAAATTAGGCTTTAGATTTTTAGCACTGATTCAATATCTTTAACTCCCCTTTTAACTAGTGTTGATATTACTACCATTTAACCACCATTAAATTGTAAATTCAATGTATCGCCTTTAAATGGATTATCATTTTAGACGACCTTCAAATTACAAATTTCAAGTTGTGTTGATTAAAATAATCCGATCTATTACAAATTTATATTATATTATAATTCTACCCAATATATGTAAGATATCCTTATGAATTCTTAAATGAATGCAGACCTTATTATTGATTATTAAACAATCAACACTTATTCCACAATACTGCCTAAATCAACTAATTCACATTCAATAATTATCGCAATTATTAAAAATTAATTAGGTGCTCAAACTAATTTAACTTGTTCTGTCATCATTGGAGAGGATTCAAATGAAATAAGCGAGAAATTATTGCAATTTGAGTCTGAAACCAGCACGAACTAACCTAAGTCATTATAGTTGAATAGAAGATTCCTCTATGATGATTTTGAAAGTAATTTAACAGATTTATACTATTAATCAAAAGATTTAAATATAAACTAACGTCTATCCTTGTTGAATATTCTTACTATAGGAATTGAGTAATACGCAACTCCATCTTATCCTATGGATAGTATGAGATCGATTTTATACTTTGATACATAAGCTAAGTTAGATTTACCACTTATAACAGAAGCTACAAAAATGCAGATAAAAAAGGCAAATAAAAGAATAATAATAAATAATACTAATTATTTATAAGATTTCAATTAAATTTAAGTTTATTTAACGAATCTAAATTCAAGCTTATCGAGAAGTATTGATAATGTTTTATTCATCATTAATTCTATCTCTCAAAATCAGGCTGGATACAGAGATTATTAATAGAAGGAAATTGAAAAAAGTAATATGATATATCAATTGTCTGCTCTTGATTACTTACTCAAATCTTAATCTAATTTTTACTATGATTATTTTAATGGAAACATTTCATTATTAAATGAGACTATGTATAAAAGTATTTCTAGTAATTTTGAGTCCATTTTAAGTTTGTTATAAAAGCTAAAATATGGATTATTGTTGGCCTAATAAGTTAATGATGTTCCCATTAAATTTTCAGGGTCTTCCTTTACTCTAATCTTTAATCGGCTAACAACAGAAAAGATGAATGAATATTTAAGTGAAATAGAATTTGTAAAAATTGTTGATAAACCAATAGACAACAGTACTCAAATCTCCTAAAGCTTATTGCTAAATTTCAGTTATTGTCATTACTTAGAAAATCCCTTTCTCTTAAATCCCTCATTTCCTAATAACACTCATTTTACAACTATTTAATCTATAGAGCCTACTCTACAAAATGGTAGTCTATTAACCCCTACATAACCAATTACAACCAAATACAATGTCACTTTACTTAGACCGAAGAGGTTACTTCAGTAATATCAAGATCTATATCTTATGGACGAATAACCAAATTATGTGGATTTTGTTTGCACAAACAAGTATTTCGCCTAATGGGAATCTAATGTTTGCAAAACTTCAATAGAAATTGATGTATATTCCTCTTTGCTTATCGCATGTGATTGCTAATAATTTGGTCCCACTACTATTAGCAGTGTGTTAGCTGATATATTGGAGATTGATAAATTTTCCAAATCTTTTTCTTTAGAGGCTATTGACGCTCTTAATTAATTTCCATTCCATCGTTCTGTAATATTTTATTGTTTAGTAATTTGTACTATCATATTGATCGTCTTGTTGCCTTATGGAATAAAAAAGGATTAGATAGATAAGGAAAGAGCTATGCCTCAACATATGATTGAATCAGAATATATAAGAAAGATGTTTGAGGATCGTTAGAAGGAATTGTAAAAAGAAATGGAAAAAATAAAGGAGGAAAGACACAAGGAATGGAAAGAATTTCATGAAAAATAAAATCTAATTCAAATTGTTATTGACGAAAAAGAACAAAAGTAATTATCTTTGGATAAGGACGAATAAATTTAGGAAGTTATTATTTCCCCAGATGTAGACCCAGATGAAATGATAGACTAACAATAATTAGAATAAAGTGACAATAGTAATAATATCAATTTGGACATAAGTCATGACAGTGATGAGGACTTTTAATTAGAAGAATATCCGCCAATCAATATATCTAAAAAGAAAAATAAAATGCCAGCACCTTCACCTTATGCTAAATTCTTTTAATTAAAAAATGCATTCTCCTTGAACAATACAATTGTCAATAGACTATATTTACATAGTTCTTTATATGAAGAGAGCCTGTAAAATCAATAAAACTAAAATTAAAAGAATCTCATTCATGAAAGACATAGTTCAAGAATTTAATCAGATTAATTTTCAGTCCGAAATTCTGAAAATACCTAATAGATTATACTAAAAAAGAGCTCCACTAATTAATCTAAATATTATAATAACTCTGTTAACAGCTAAGCTAAAATAAATGATTATCCTCCCTTATCACCAAATTCAGTTAGTCCAATCGTGGGACTTTATGATTCTAACTAAATTCTCTAGCCAAATCAATTGGGTTAATCTGGATCACAATTGGAATCTCATAATCACAGCACTAAAACTGCTAAATATTAAATTCCGTATAGAAAATCTCAAGAACATATTTTATTTTTAGACCATGAATTTTATGAAGAGGATAATCTTTCAATAGAGGAAAAAGAGAAAGTTATTTAAATTTGGTACTTAGAAAAAAAAAGAAATAAATTATTGGAAGAAGGGTTTAAATTAAGATTTACATTAAAGAATCTATTCTTGTTTTTAAGCTTGTTCCAATCCCTTCTCAGCATTATTGCAATCTTTGATAAAAAATTACCTAGGCCAATTAGGTTTTGTTTAATTTACATGACCATCTTAACTACATGCTATATTAACATATTCTTTGAAGTCGAATTGAATCCAGCAACAACCATTGCATATAGCATTCTATCATCTATATTATCAATGTTAGAATTAATAATCCTCACAATTTTAATGCCTCATTAATACATAATATTTAGAATTATTGGCTGGCTAGGCTTTTTAGCATTAACAGGGCTATTCAGTTTTTTAATAATTGTATCTATGGCATTTGAAGCCTAAGACTCTGGTGGTGATGTAACAAGATCTAATTAATGGGGAATCAATTTCATTATAAGCTTCATTACAATGAATTTTATTACAGACCCTGTTTAATTGATTTTTTGTTTCAAAATAATTCAATTGAGTTTCAATCATGCATCCCCTCAGTTACAATAATTATTTATTATGCTCTGCATGAGTAAACATTTTAATATTTACTTCGATTTCATAGATTATTGAATTGTATGTAAATTTATATTAAACATATTTGTTGTATTTAGTCTTGACTTAACAATTTAATTATAAAATATTTATTAACAAATAAATAAATTATGGACCTATTAATAGATAAGGTAATCAATAACAAATAGAGCAATTTGTAGTTACAAGATTACATAAAATTTGAATAAAAATTCATTAAATAGTTGAATTCTAAAATGAGATGATTCTTCAAATTTGGAATTGGTTAAGGTAAGAAAGTTATCACCTCAAATAATGGAATGGAAAAACCAATATCATATATTCTTTGCATATCTAATGATCTTATTTAGTCATCTTTTGAAATGCTCAAAATTCTTAATACATGTTTATTTTTAATCTCAATATGATTGAAAGTTTGAGGAAATAGAAACGAATTCTCTTCATTATTATCATTAGGTATATTTGAAAAAGAAATTAAGTAATAATTGAAATGGGATTCATTAATGAAATTTAATTGGAAGACCTCCAATACAAATAGACCTTGCTATGGCAAAATATAGATCATAGATTGTTAATTAGTTGATTCAAGTAAAAATAAGAAGTAATCTCAATCATTAAACTTAAAATTTATAGGACAAATCAATACTCTTCCAATGCATAATTATAATTATATAATAATTTTAATGAAGGTAACTAAAGCTAAATTAACTTTGCAACAATTGTAATATATATTTTGCTTCTAATTGCATTGAATTTTGTCTAATGTTAATAATATTTAATTATTCGAAAATGTTCACAAATTATTTGTATATTCTATAATAAATGTGGTACATTATTAATCATCTTAAAACTGAAACCTTAATCAGCATGCACCAAATGTTAAAACATGATATTTTTATGATTGTGTATATTATATAATTATCATTCAGATTATTTCAATGTTATTCTCTGAGTTCATTTATTTGTGATCTAATCTTCAATAAAGTTGATTCACAATATTATCTAACTTGCTCACCATGATTGTGTGAATGAGGTTCATTATATTCTCCCTATTGAGGATATTATTATTATTCTCACATAATTAAATTGTATATCGCTATTATAATAGCTGATAATTCCTACTCCAAAATATCCAACGATTACTCCTCCAACCATGTGGGGTTAGCTTACTACACCCCTCTTGATGAATCTCCATAATTAATACATATTTTTTAATAAAAATAATAATAATATATATACATACAATAATAATTAAGTATTCTTAATCTAAGTGTTTCAATGATTATTCAATGTTAGAATAGGCATTTCCACTATGAATAACACTCTCATATTGATTCTCATTTTTCAGGATGATCATTAGGTTGAACCAATTAGGATATTAAATATATGATAAAAATGATTTCGTTTGTTTAATTTAGAACGAGCTCAGCTTCCGGAATAGGAGCCTTGCCCGCAACCTATTAAATAGGTTTAAACTTGGATAGGTTTGGTAACATTGCTGAATCTTGCGATTGAAGTTAATTTCTCATAAAAATCTCTTTAATACTAAATTATTAATTTTATTTTTATGGGTTTTTACAAATTTCTTTGAAATATTAAATTAACATCATCTCTTTGTTTAAAATTGTTTTATAACTGTATAACTGCTGTCAATTAGTTTTAAGAATATATAAAAGGAAATAAACAATATATAAATATTTAATGATGTTTCAGTATTTCAATAAAATTACAAATAGTTAAATTAGAAGAATATTTCATCTACGTAATATTTTCCATATGGTTTCTCTTTAGGATGGAGGTGTCATTTTTAAGGTTATATGAGCCTTTCTTGCTTGTGCAATCAACTACACAAACGAGGGATTGTACTCCATACACAATTAATTATAGTTTACTGCTGTTGTTGACCAGGGATCAGCCTTCTTATCTAAAATATACTTCACAATTTTTGGATTTCCTCCAATGATTGCAAAATAAAGTGTTGGCCTTCCAATGATATCCTGAAATTCAATATCTGCCCCATTTTCAACTAAAAGTTTAACAATCTCAAAGTGTCCTCTCTTACAAGCCCAATGTAAAGCCGTCATGTAAATCTATAAGTGTTTTCAATCACGCTTACATAATCGAAATCGTAAACCAAATATTTGTTATCTTTAATAAACTCTTTGACTTCCCATTCTTTTCCTTACTTTGCAGCCTATATAAATTCATAAGAATGCTCCTTTTAGAACGGTTTTTGACTTATCACTTGATCACTGAATGCCTAATAAATATCCAAATTTAATCTACTGATATATTAGAGAGTTTTTTTTAACTCATGTTAAATTTTTTTGAAATCAATTTTTCTTCTCATAATGTCCTAAGTTATCGTTACGATTCGATCTGAATTATAAAATTCCAACATTTCATCGAAGACTCCCATATCTTGAACTTCCATCTCTTTTTTAGGTTTCTTTGTATCAGTATTAATTTACTGTGTTACTAAATTAACTTAGCATTCTCTTTCTGTGAAGCATCCGTTTTATTATAAGATTTCTTAAGACACATTTTTGCTTTTCAATCTTAATCTTAATAACTAAGGTCTGGGCTTACTTTATTATTACAAAGATGATTGAGGAATTTCGACAGCTTTCCTTTTTGGTTTGATGTGAGTTTTGCTATTACTCCTTGAATGAAAATTTTTGTAATCAATTGCTTATGGATTTTAAGTTCCTTTAAACAATTTGCTTATTTTTATTTTTTCATTTGTACAATATGATTTCACCCATAATGACCCATCTCTTTCCCTTTCAAGATTTCTAAACTCCCTACAAGTCTATTTGATTTATCTAAATATTTCCCTTTTTAGTTCTTAGGGTTTTTAAATTAGCTCTAGCTTTTTTATTTCCTCCTTAAAATCCATTTGTTTTGAAGGCTAACTTAATATATCTGAAACAGCCCTGGACTTTCTAATTTTTTATTCAGAAGCTGTTCTATTGAACACAAGTTGCTAGCTTAATTTATACACTTTTAATGTGGGTCTTTCATAGTCGAACTCATATACTTTTGGAGTAAATTGCATTATTAATTTACAAAAATTCAATTATAGACAATTATTCTTATTCAAACAGATAATTAATTTTTGTTGTTGCCTATTTGAATCACATATATGATTAATATGTAAATCACATCAGTTTCATCTGAATCAAATTAAAATACATTTATATTAATGAATTGCGATAAACTGTGATTAAATCTTAAAAAAGTAAACTGTTTAAGCTTTAAATATAAAGATTTAGTTTAAAAGGTTTAAAACCATTTATATTCAAGTCCACAGTAGAAGTAGCTTAAGATTCTTATGACTTAAGGCTATGATTTTGTTTTGGTTTTAATTATATTAAAAGATTTAGGATTTGATCTTTTTTCGCATAAAATAAATTCATGTAAGTTTTGCACTTTTTATATTCATAAGAAAAGTATGAAATGATTTATTTGATAATTTATTTGATTTTATAGCATTAAACTTTAAGTTAATTTATTATGTAAATTCCATAAAGTCATTCTAATTCCAGGTTTTCTAATGCGCTCAGGATAGCATGCTACCATAACTGAGAGACTATGGATCATCATATTTGTTTATACAGAAATGAGTTGGTAAATTGGTGTTTATCAAGATCTTTGCTTAAATTTACTTGAGTTTTAGTATTGTATTAATTTATTGAAGAATCTCTAAATTAATATAAGTAGTCGTATATTGAAGTAGTTTATGTTTTGAATATGTAAATATATAAAATAACTATAATGAATTCATAATAATTGTTCAACTAGATATTCAACAAACATGCGAGCATTTGAAAGTAATTTTGTATGGGAGATAATTTGTGTGATTAAATTGCCTTTTTCTTCATCGAGCTGATCACTTATTATTTTTTGTTATTCACACAAATTTTCATATGAATCCTATTGAACACTTAAATGTTTGTAGTTTCTAAATATAAATTAAACAAATACTATCCCAAGACTTCCCACCTATAGCGAAGATATTTGTAGTATCTGTTCTTTACCATGGCCAAAGTTTTTCCTGGAAAGTGTTTATGAATTTTTTAAAACTTAGGTCCGACATTTAGAACTAACTGTAGAATTAGCTTATCTTCATCTGATGTGAATTTTTAACCTAATTTCTTGGTGTTGGAAGCATCAGAACTTCTCCTTTTTTTCCTGTGATAGTCATATTTGTTTTTTTTTTTAATTTTCTTAGGCTAGTCATTATTATTTATTTATGGATCCTCTAATAAATGACAATGCATAATTTAAATTATTAATTATATAATATTGAATTAAATATCATTCCATTCCAAATTATCCATCCATATCAGCCTGTATTACTGCTTTCAAATAGGATTCGATCTCTTCTCTAGTTTCATACATTGGTAGTTCTAATCTATTAAAACAAGTATGTGCTTTTGGGTAAGGATTAGCCTTTGTATATGGTACACTTTCTATACAAAACTTAGAACAGTTTCCCCTATTGCTTTCTAGTTTTCTGAATCCCTCTACCGGAGTTCGAGTTGATCCAGTACAAAATTATAAGAATTTGGCAAGATTAAATTAATCAAGCTGCTCCAAGATTTCCCAAAACCATTGTATCGTTTAGTGAGTTCTGTAGTAAGCTCCCTTATAATCAGTATTATCTTTCCAGTCATTAATATCAATGAAAGGAGTTCCATAAAGGATCATTTCCAATTCCAAAGGTTCAAGTAAGCTAAGAAGTTATTTTGGAATTATCTAAACATTAATCACTAATTTAATACACTATATAAAGTTGATAAAAAAGCAGTCAAAAACGGCTTAACTGATATATTTGTATAATAATCAATGCTAAATTTTCTTATATAATTACCACAGATTAACGTATTCTTAACAATTATCCATGTCCAACTAAATAGTTTATCCCCCCTTTTTTAATTCGTAGTAATCTCCTTTACTTTTTCTGTAAATAACAAAAAACTCAGAGATATCATCTGCTTCAAACTTATTATTTACTAAAAAATCCCAAGATTAATATAACTAAAATCTTTAAAATTTAGTACTTAACGATCATAATAATAAATATCCTCCAAAAATATAGACTAACCAATTATGTGTTTGATGATTGATCTATCAAAATAGATATTTAAAGGAATCCTCTCGAAAATGCATTTACCCACAACAATCCCTAATAATTTAAAACAATCTATAATATGCTCATCAGTATCTGCTTCACAATTGATTTTATAAGATACATCCTCGCAATCAGCTAATTAAAACATACCTGATTCTGGGTGTACAATTTCTTTCATTATTAAATTGGCCCATTCTCTTAATAAACCACCAGCATCCAATACTTTATCACCGTCTATATGAACCTTGACCTCCTTGTGCCAATTAATCTCTTTGTACATATTCAAAGTCGTCATTAAGAAACTCTCTTTGTTTACAGACAATGTTTCAGCTCCTTATTACCAAGGTATTCTTTTTTTCTCCAATTACAATCGAAACCATGTTTGTTTGATTGGAAATTCAGAATTTTTAATCTGAACCCAAGGCAAGGCTAGCATTTCAGAAACATTGGCTGCTGGCATAGGAGGGGATAACTGAGATAAAATATTGTTTGAGTTACTTTCTTGTTCCATTTGTATTTGATCTTGGAGCCAGGTAATAATTCTTTGCACCAATAATATTTTTATTTTCTATTTTGAAAATCATCCTATATATAATGAGGCTTAAAATTATAATAATAATCTTAGTACGGTGGTTCTTGGATTTGGATTTGGATTAGGAATATGATGATGGTTCGGTTCGATAACTACATCTCCAACTTACAAATTTCGAGATTAAACAGGTTGATTTTAAATTGGTCTAACTCTGCAATTCGTAACATGTTATTAATACTTTTTTACGATAATATTCTTACCAGAAGAGCACTTGATTGTGCTTAAAATACTAAATGGCATTTTGGACATTATTGATTTTATTATAACTAGGTTTAGTTTCTTTTTAAGCAATTTCCCATATGAACTTATTAATTTTTATATAATATAATAATCAATTCTAATTCTATCTTATTTCCTTAATTTTCAATCCATTTAACTCAATAACTCAGTTACTTGATCAGATCCATCTTTATTTCCCCAATAAACCATTATCAATTATTTCACTCAATCAAATCTGCTGATTTATCTATTTAAATTAAAAATAAATTAATTTATTCACAATATATTATTCCAAATACCCAAAAGTATCATAATTTGTTTATTATTTAATTATTAATAGAATTCAATGAGTTACAAGGTCACTTCTTCAGGTATGGCATAGAGAAATGCAGATAAAAAACTCTCCACTGCAACAATGAGTTAAGTTTAAACACAAGCTCTCTAAAATTCATCAGCTGTTTTAAGCAAAAAAGTAAATAATAAATATATTTTTAAGTCAATTCCAGAATAATAATCACCCTTAAAAGTTTAGGCATAATCTTAAGAAAATTTTTAATAGATTATTACAAATGAAGTATTAGAAAAAATATAAGGAGAATTAAGTAAAATCAATAAATTAGAAGATTTATACAATTCATTAAAGTAAGAGAATTAAGAAATAAAACTCTAAATAAAGTAATAAGAGTAGAGAATATAAGAATAAGATATCAAGATTCAGGAGTAATAAAAGAAAATACAAACTTAAGAAGAAAAAATACAAACCTAAGCAGAGAAGATACAAACCTAAGCAGAGAAGATACAAACTTAAGAAGAGAAAATACAAATTTAAGAGGAGAAAACACAAAGCCAAGCATAAAATTAATAAAATTCTGGAATTTTAGAACATATAAATACATTTATTTCCAATAATAATCATGCTCATGATATTTGGAAAAAGGCATAAGAGAATATATAAAAAAAGTAAGAATATCTAGAAAATGAGACTAAATAAATTGAAGGAAAAGTAACAGAATATTTAAACAACTTGTCTTAAGCAGTGAATGAGCATTTCAACAATATCTCTAAATAAGTAAAAGATGAGCTTAGAGTCTATTAAGAATAAGTAGGTTAGACGCGATAGTAGGCAAATTTAAACCTAAACAATTTATCTTAGCATGAAAATACATTAAATTAATTCTGTTAAAAAATTCAGAATTATTTTGGAAATTAGGGTCCTCAGATGTAAAACTATATAGAGAATAAATATTAATCATTCGACTAATAATAATATTAACAAGTGGATTAATAAATGTATTAATATTCATAATATAATTAATAATAATAGGATTAATAATAATATCAATAATATTCATAATCATAATCATAATACCAACCACAAATGGATTAATTACCATTATCACAGTAGGGAAGCTTTATTAATCCTCCATAATAATAATAATATAACTATAATGCGCCTTTATAAAATGATATGAATGCTTAAATTCCACCGACACAAAATCATTAGGAACCACAAAGCAATGCGCAAGGAAAATCAAAAATTAGATTGATATCTTAATCTTTGCCACAATAATAATGATTCATTATTTTTGAGATATCATATTATTATTACAATTTGAATTTATACAATTTCCTTATTACAAATAATTATAATTTTTTTAATAGAGTTTAGACTAAAAATGTTTAAATAACCTCCATAGTTGCATATAAAATAACAAGAAAAACTAGGAACAAATCATTAGTTTAATTTTAATTCTTTGAGAGACTTGTAGAAGAATACGAATGAAAAAAGAACTTCAAAGTAAAATTTTTAAAGTATATTTGACAATATAATTACTCTATTAAAGGAACTTAGAGTTAGATAATAATAAATCTAATCCTATGTTTAAAATGAAATAATTGATATGAATTAGAAATTAGATCAGGCTTCAAAATAACTATTATTGGCTATTGAACAATATCAATAGGGCGAAAAAGAAGAAAATCATTTAGAGTCCACCTTAAATTCCTCAAAATAACATTTTTTTAACTAATAATCATAAAATCCAACGAACAACAAGGAGATAATACAAATTAAATTATAATAATAAGACTCTCATTCAATATCTTCAAGCTCATCTAAATTTTTCATAAACAAAAATGTTATCGAAAATTCATAAATAAATCAATCATCTCAAAGTTTAATGAAGCCAAATCTAATGCAAATATATACAAAATCTAAGCACGGAGATTTTTTTGATTAAATAACAAACATAAATAAACAAACACAAAATCCAATTAGCGAAAAAACCTAAAATAAAAATAGCAATGTAGGATTTCTTCATAATCTTATCAACTCACAGAAACCTAAAGATACAGCAATTAAGAATAAAACCAATATCACAGAAGAAAATTAAGATAATTCGCTTCTTAAAACTTAATATGCTAATTAGTCAAGTTGCTATTATTGCGGGAAGGCTTTTGATTCTGAATTTATATTAACTCCTTGTTATCATAATTATCATGATCCGTGCTTAAGAGAACATTATGAATTATTATTAAAAGAATATAAGAATTAAAAATAAATAGTTTGTATGTGTAAGATGAAATTGCCATAGCTGTTTATTAGTCGGAGTTTAAAAGTTAATTTGGAGAGCTTACTCTAAAAATAAGTAGAGGTAATAAAAGAGAAAATAAAAAGTTAAATAGACTGGTGTGTAAAATGTAAGTTTTTCTGGATAAGAAGAATGAGTGACACTTATACTAGGTAATGTAAAATGTGTGATTAAAATGGAGTCATCATCATAAAGTCTAAATGATTTATAATATTATATATAGTACCAAATTAATAGACTTTAATCAAAATTAGATAAAAATTAATTAATTATAAATGGGTTCTTTTTTTTCAGGTTTGTCCTCTTAAAAACCAAAAAGTGAAGAAAAATAAAATACCTCGAATAATAAAAAAGAATAATTGTAAACTAATGATGCTTTTATCTCTATGAAACCGACATAATCCATAGGAGAGCATATTTTATAAGATGGAGAGTTCTCATTCAATGAAGATAAATGCAAAGGATAATCATCAAAAATGATAAAAGGACAGACCAATGCAAATAACTACTAATCTCAGGAGGCTATAATTATAGATTAATCAGGTAAGTTGAATAGACACTTTAATGATAACAAGCATAAAATCTTTTGTTATGAGTGCAATTAAATAATAGATGAAACTCTTATTAAAATCATTTGTTAGCATACATTTCATTAGACTTGTTTTATATCAATTATTGAGAACTAATTACAACAAAAAGATAAATTCATAATTAAATGCAAATGTGGAACCAAATTAAACTCAAATATATTAAGATAAATAGTAGATGTTGAAATTAGATCTAAATTACTTTACTAAATATTTTCTGTTCAGGTATTAAAGATATTGTGATGTATCATAAATTTAAATGATGATGGAGTAAAATACAAAGCAAGAAGACTATGACTTTGATTATGCAGAAAAAAATATTATTGAATATTAATTAGATTAAAGTGGTATTTTACACATTAGTCAATAGAAACTATTCATTATAAGTGTCTGTTTATTTTGTGGAAACGAGATATCTTCAAATTTACTGAAATTAAATTGTGGGCATATTTATCATTAGGACTGCTTTATAAATTGGCTATAATTTTAAATCTAAAATAAAAAGAGTTCAATTATTAAGTGCAGATGTGGAACCAAAATGAACACAAATATCATCAGGAGAATTCCAGAAAGTAAAATTAGACTGAAATTATTGAATTCATTATTTTCAGAATAATTAGCTATAATACTTCCGAATTTAAGGAAAATCAATGATTTTGATTAAATATAGGGATTATTCAAGAGCAATCAATATACAGAGGATCATGATTATGTTAGTTCTTCAGGGTTATTATATTTTAGTAATTACTCTACACCAGGAGGAGATTGATGAAATTGAATAATTTAAAAATATAAGATTTCATATCTAAATTTCATTCTTTATAAGAAAAATAAATAGATGTTAAATCTTTATTGTTTTGATTTATTATAATGATATAAATTTTTATTCATGCTGTGAGTTATGAATTATTTTTTTAATTTTTTTCCTTTATTCTGAACATTCTAATGTTCAAGGTGAATCTATTTACAGAAAATAGGGATTTGGAATCATCTGAAAGTAAGACTTATCGTGAGTCGAAATATTTTTGTTAATTCAATACAAATACTCCTGCATGATTCTTAACCCAAACCTTGATATTACTATAGGATCCAGAGACTAAAAGTAAAGAATTATGATTAAAACAAACTGAACGAATATAGTATCCTCCTTCTAGTTATTATATACATGTAAATTTCCCGTTTGGATCATTTAATTGTTGATTCCAAATCTTTATAGTTTAATCTTCTGACCCACTAACAAAAGTATTTTCATTTTAAGCGAAATTGACACAATTCACCAAACTTGTATGTTCTGTTAATGTTTGGAAATGTTCCCAATCTTCATTCAAATTCCAAACACAAATTGATTTATCCCCACTTCCAGAAATTAGGAAAGTAGAATCGTAATTAAAACTTAACGATTTAACCCATTAACTATGCTAGATCAAGACTTGTGAATTAATCCATTTCTCCTCAGCCTCTATCCATATTTTGATATTTCCTTCTTGACAACCTGAAGCCAATAAATTATTTAACTAATTAACGCATAAACAATGAATTTCCATGTTATGAGCTTCATTTATAATTTATTTACAATTATACAACTTATTTTCCTTACTTTATAAATATTCATTCCACACTCTGATAGTTTTATCATCACCTGCTGAAAATATAGTATTATTAATTTTTCCAATACACACTGCATTTATTGCACCCACATGCCCCACAAGAGTCTAAAATTCTTTAAATCCTTCCTCTTTCTTTTGAATCAAAACTAGATTATCTTCATTGTTGTTTCCTTACAAACCACAAACTATTAGAGTAGCAGTTTTATTTAAATCAATACAATGACACACTGAATTCGTGGTTATTTCTTCTTTTATTGTATATAGTCCTTTGCTCTTTGCATCTTCATTTTTATCTTTTTCAGGTGGTTTTTCTGGCTTCGTATTCTTCTTTAGAGACACTTAGCTGAGCAAATTCTCTTGGCTCTGCTGAGTTCCGAGTCTCTGGTGATATTAGGATTTGTAAAAGGCCTTTATGATTGAGGCTATTTTCTAACATTTTTATTAAACTTAGTAAATATTATGCATATCATTAGAGGGGATTTTGGCAACAATTTGATTTTCTTATTCAAAATCATAGTACTTGCTTAATATCTCTTGTAATTTCTCGAAATCCTACTCATTTAATTTATCGTCATAGAGATAATGTTAAATTTGTTTGTCACTTAATTTATGATTTATCAAACTATTAAGACAATCTTCAGTATCATCAAGTAATTCGTCTACCTTTAATTTGATTTCCTTCCTCAAGCTTTCATATTGTTTTTGTAGTTCTTTTATATGATAATTTAATGGATGATCTTAATTTATATCCATGAGCAATTCAGAGGCTTTGTTGATTGCAATCTTGTTGTTTTAAGGGCATTTTTAGCAGAGTAACTTGCTGTTGGAGGATTTGCTTAGAGTTACATATTGAATGCTTTTCTGGTGTTGGGAGCATAGAATTTTGGAAGCCTTTTCCTCTAATTTGATCATTAAAAAGAAATAAATAATTAATCTGAAGAGAATAAATTGAGATTGAATTAATTAATAAAAAACACTAATTTCAGAATCCTTTAACATCGATCACATAGGATCAGACATATGCTTGGTCATCATGATAACAATAAACAAGCAGATTTAATTTATTTATATTAATATATTCCTTTATAATTTTATGGGTGTTATAAATGGTGGTGATATTTTTATATTTATATTTATACACATAAATGGTTTGACTTCAATAAATTAAATCAAATGAGTAATTTGAATGCTGCGAGTCTATATGAAAATCTGCAACAACCTATCAGTCAATACTATGACAAGAGTTCAAATTTGACAAGGGAAGAATATTTTTATAAACTCTCAATATCGACTACATTATACTTGGGAAACTTGTCCATCTACACAACTGAAGAACAAATATTTGAATTATTCAATCGAGTTGGAGCAGGAGTGAGAAGATTAATAATGGGAAGAAATAAAGAAACAGGAAAGGCTATAGGATTTTGCTTCATCGAATATTTCAATCACGAAGATGCAAAAGAGGCTCACGAGTACTTGGACCTCCTGAAATTAGATGAAAGAGCAATCAGAGTAGACTGGGATATTGGGTATTCAGAAGGGAGAGAATATGGAAGAGGCACAGGAGGCAATTAAGTTAGAGATTCATACAGAAAGGTGGCAGATCCAGAAAGACCTAATGTCCAATCAAACAGAGGTAGAGGAAGAAGTTACAATAATAATGGAGGAAGGAGAAAATAAGTCGATGAAGATGAAAGCGATAATTCTGGTGGTGGATATAAGAAAAGAGCAGGAAACAGATCTAACAATAATTATTGAAGAACAAAAATTTCACATCCCATTATAATATTTAGTTCATAGATTTATCAAAGCATGTAAGATTTAAGGTATTCATTCTAACTCCATCATGTCCTAATATATACTCTATTTCAAATTTCTCAGTAATTTTTTGCTGATATCTTCTAATAAAAAGTAACATTAATATTTGAATCTCAAACAAATTCTTTATTATCATCTTTTAGTCTATATGAATTATAAGATTTCGATTTGATCATTAAATTAAGCATTACTTTTATTAAGTTTTAAGATAATATATAAGTAGTTAACTAATTCCTTTATAATTTTTTCAATTCCAAATTTATTCATCTCATTGCTACTGTTTATAGTATATTTCCTAATTCATTTAAATTCAGATAAAATTTCTAGATCTCTCTTATGCAATGTTCTTCTCGAAAAAAGACAATAGAGGATTTAATCCATTAATATATCTTATTAAATACATTTAAATCATTTAATGAATTTTCTTATCGATTCTTTTTAATAGTTACTTACTATTTTTGTAACTTTTTAATTTAAGAGTTTTGCAAAATTAGTCAAAGCATACAAATTTAGTATTAAATTAAGATCCAAGGAAATTATTACTTGAAAATCATTTAGATAAAAGGATTTTACTCTTGCAATTTGGGTTTATTTACATAATATAGTTACAATTAAGTATGAAGAATACTAAGATCAATTTTTCATTATTTTTTGTTATCTAACCAAGGCATTGAATACTATGAAAATCCTACTATATTATATTAAGATAATATATTATTAAGAAGACAAATAATAAATTTATTCTTTACTTAGTTTGAATGATAATCTTTCTCTTTCATTTTTCAGTCAAAATTTAATTATATCAAGGCCTTAAGATATTGTATATCACTCCTCTCCATATTTTAAGTAATGAATGCATTAATGTATCAGAACTCAAAGTATAATTATTAAATTCGTAAGTCGAGGATCAAAATAAAATAAGTCATGTGAAAAAGTATAATTTATAATTTAAGAAATAATTTTATTAATGGTTAAGCGTCTCATAATCAAATTTATAATTGAAGTTGGTTCAACAGTTGCGAAATCGTTTATGAAGGCATATTAACAGAGCGCAAAATGTATTGATGTGTAGGATGATTAGAATAAGGAGGAAAGTCAGCAAATCCGTTTAGCGAGTTTTTGAATCAGACGATGCAAGCGGCGAATTTGACTCACAAACCTATGACTAGGGATGAAGCATTTAAAATATTGTAATTGACAGCTGAGAAGACTAATGCGGAAGAAATATTGAAAGTATATATTGTGATGGAGGATTAAGATTTATTGGAGGTAGTTTCACAAGAACGATCCAGTAAAGGGAGGATCATTTTACATACAATCGATGGTGCACAATGCCAAATGCGAGTTGATGAAGGATTTTCCAGATGCGAATGAGAAGGAGATTTTGGAGAAGTTAAGAAAAGAGGAGGAGAGCTAGAAAGGGAAGGAGGAAGAAGTGAAGTAGGAGGAATAGAAGGAAAATTGATTTTATAAATACTGTATTGTGAAGATTGAATTGAATAAATTAAATTTATGCTTTAGAGATTGTCTACAGTGTTCAGAAGACCAGTGTTTTGGCATGGGACACATCATCATGACAGCAATGATGCTACAAAAAGATTATTTGACACAGTCTCTAGCACAGTTAAAGGCATCTAATAAATAAACTATGTTGTGGAGCATGATCCAAAATTAACAGCAGATGAGAAGTCAAAAATGAAGCAATTCCTTATTTATAGATATGATCCAGCTGTATATTGAGATGTTTAGATTTTAGGATGAGAATGACTTCCCCCAAGTATGTCAGCTATTAAAACGTTGTTGACTTGAAGAAGAGTACCTCCAATGTACTTGGATGCATTGTTATACATTAAAGACAATTACGATTCCTCATTATCATTACGTAGATCCTGCAGAGAAGGCATCTGTGGATCTTGCTCAATGAATTGCAATGGTCTTCATAAATTGGCTTGTATTCATGCTATTGACACTGACTTGACATAACCAGCCTACATCACTCCATTGGGACACATGTTTGTAGTCAAAGACTTGGTCGTCGACATGACCAATTTCTACACTCAATATAAGACAATAGATCCATATTTGAAGAGGAAGAGTCCAAAAGTAATGAATTAGTATTAAACTAAATTTAGGAAGGAAATAAGGAATACATCCAATCAGTGGAAGACAGAAAGTTATTGGACGGTCTTTACGAGTGTGTGTTGTGTGCATGCTGTTCTACTTCTTGTCCTTCTTATTGGTGGCATCCAGATAGATATCTTGGTCCAGCTGTGTTGATGTAGGCTTACAGATGGATTGTGGATTCAAGAGATGAGTACACTGATGAGAGATTGGAGAAGTTAGGTATTATCTGGAGTCTCATTACATTTAGCTGAGGATGTCAAGGTGGAGGACTGTTAGAATATAGGAATGTGTTCATTTACATGTCCAAAGGGATTGGATCCACAGAGATCAATGAACCATTTGATGAAATTAATAGAAGAATACAAAGAAAGAAAGATTGCATCTGCAACATTATGATATATTATCATATAATATAACAAATAATAATCATTATTATTACTATTATTACTATTAATTAAATCTGAGAAAACTTGCTCTGCATTTAGGACAAGTGGAATTTATTAACAACCATGCTTGGATGCAATGCAGATGGAAGTGGTGTTTTGGATCACATGGCAATATTAACAGTTCTTCATCAGTAACATATACATGCATGCATATACCACATTCTTGATCTCCTTGAATCTTTTCAGAGTGATATAGCGTCTTGCATGTCTTCTTAAGTTCATTCAATGACTGCTGATTATCATAGTTCTTTTTCTTCTGTTTGAATTTATGCCACAACATAACTGGTATTATGAATGGCAAACAAATTACTATTAATAGACTTACCATGTACACTTCCAAATATTAGTACATAGTCAAAAACAAAAACACTATTTGGAATGTAATTACATGTCTAAAACATGCGTGATACAATTCTGGATCCTCAGGATTGAGCATCTATAATCTTAATGCCCATACTACTAATATCTGAGTACTCCAAAATGTCATTATTCCCAACAATCTCAATAGTTTATACTTGAGTGCCACTTCACATCTTATCTAGGCTGCCAACACCTTCTACTTCCTATCCATCTCTTCTGGACTCAAGTACAAGTAAGGATCAAGATCTTCGCTTATCACATATTGAGATTCTGATAAAGCATTCACTTGATCCTACTCTTCTTCTATTTAAATCATATGGTTTAGACTTTCTGCTATTTACATTACGATTTACTAAAATTCCTAACTTTATTACTATGTTATTTAAGAGAACACCCATGTAAGTATGATACGCATAGGCAATAATTGAGTGAACAAGCACTGCCAACATCCAATTCGTCAGCTCGCATCTTTCGCAGTTTATTGTAAGAGTAAATATACTTGTCATCATAAACTTGAATATCGAATATGCTCGACACATCACCATTACATATTGAGTATGTTATAATCCCTTATAAAATATTTTTGTATATCTCCGATTTATTAACATAATTAATTGAAAAACTCATCACATTAATTTCGATTCTAAATTATCCTAACTTTAACAACATTAATCGATGAACCGAATGGGCAGTATCAAAATTACCTATTATACTAAATAAATTCAATTATAATTCTTTATGCAATAATAGAATTGCTTCTCCTATTGTATTAAGAGAATCTGGCATTTACTTTAATTCCTCATTCAAAATACATTTAAATAGATCTTCATTTAATTTAAATATGTAGGCTACTAAAATCAATGAAATTCCAAATAATCAATCGAATTTACTATTTATTAAAGACAAAAATGGAGATTATATCAAAAATTAAAATAAATACCTATAAGTTAGGAATCATCAGTTGAGTATTAGATTGCAAATGAAATATCTTATACTAGTAAATACAAATACATATAAAACTTAAAAAAAGAGAGATGTGGAAGGATGAATTTATCAAATGAATCTGAACCTATCAAAATTGATCAAATATTATCAATTAATGAGTTTTAAATATTTAATATATTTAACCTATATAGATTAATATAATAATCATCCGACTTTCTTAGTATATGTGCTCATTTTAACAATTCATGATAGGGTCTCTAAATAATCTTCTCAATCTCAGGTATCATGTGCTATTGAAACTCATTGAAGTGTATTTATCCATCATTCGAATTATCAATCAGTTTGAAAAAATCAGCATACTCTTCCTAATCCAAAGGAATTACAATCTTCCATTTAAGTATATAAACTTACTCTAGTCCTCAACATTTATTTAAACTCATCCTTACTCACAGATCCAGAGTAGTCCTGATCGATAGTCTTAAATACCTCGAAGAGATCTAACTTGTTGGCTTACATGAATTACAAAAAGTGAGTAGCCACCATATTTAAGATTTCTAAATATAGATATTAATACATTTCGAAGTTTTCTTTGCACTTCTCTGCTCCTTCATGGCCTACATCTTCTGATTATATGCTTTATTCAATACAATCCCAATATCATTGGTTGATATTCGACCATCCCCTTCCAAATCAAAATGATCTAAAATTAAATCATACTGTTCA
This sequence comes from Paramecium tetraurelia, assembly GCF_000165425.1. NCBI lineage: Eukaryota > Ciliophora > Oligohymenophorea > Peniculida > Parameciidae > Paramecium > Paramecium tetraurelia. The sequence goes on along the minus strand of NW_001799488.1, from coordinate 109,409 downwards.
TTGTTTAATTGAATTTCACATTTGAGCAAAAACTACTTCATTTCAGTTCTCTCCACATTACCACTATTATCTTCATCAATCTGCTTTCTTAAGTCTAAGATTGATAAGCCATTTTTATTGGCATACTCCAACAAACTGTCGATGCATTCACGTACAATATCAGGTAATTCGCCATCCTCATTCGATTATTCTACTTAAGCTCTGGTTATTTTAATAGGTCCTGAACTTGGCCAAGTCGAGAACACCATATCTAAATCAATGAAATTGAAATCCTAGGTCTATTCATATATTGTTTATAACAGGACATCTGTCTATTCCTCATCCAAGGAAGTCTACAACAGTGCTGTTTTGAATTGTTGTCTATTCACTAAACTGCCAGGCAATTGAGCAGCTATTGATTATTGTGAACTTCCTTGTTATTTCTTTGGTTTCAAATATGCCATCAAATCATCCTTTTTTTCATTGAGTTTTTGTCTTATTTGTTCATGCATTTGAATTTTATCCTCTCCAACCAATATATTGTATTTGCCAATTGCTCTGATGAGAGTCTGCATAATGCTTTCATTTTCTTTGGTTAAATTGATGTTATAAGTGATTTCCTTCTCACCATAAGGTTCAATCAAATAGCGTGATATCAAAACGCTTTCATTTTGATTTAAATTAAAAGGTTTGTTTTGTAGAATCTATATCATTTCTCCTAGGGATGTCTCATTTGTGTCTTTCGAACGAAACAGATACAATTCTAATTCAGCATTTCTGATGTTCTGTGCCCTTAGTTTATATCTTAATTAAGTGAGCAACTCCTCAATATCATCCTACCGAATTGAACTCAACTTTCTTTGCACTTTTCTTCTATAACTTTGTTTCTCCTACAAAGTAGATTGCGAATTCTATTATACTGTGTCATTCTGCTTTTACACTTCAGGTGTAAGTTCCTGTGATTTTCTCCTCTGATTCTGGATGTCCTCTTAAGATTGCACTGTAAAGACTGGGTCTCTCTTACCACTGTATACTTGTGATGATTGTAGATTTCTGTTACTGTTGAAAAACAATTGTTAATATTTATCCTGCAACTCAATGAGCTCCTGCTTTTACTTTTCGTATTTCTCTTTAAAGCTTTCTTTTTCCTTTGTGACTGTATTTAATTTATCCTAGAAGGTACTGGTGACATCTTTGAGTGATTTTTCTAATTCATGAACCCTTCGATCTTTAATCATATTATCATTTTTTAACTGATTATTTTCGACAACCTTTTTTTCTAATTCCAACTTCATCTAGGTAACATCCTACCCTCTCTTAAACAAGGGATCATTCAATTAAGCCTTATTAAATTATTCTTCTAATGAAGATAATTGTTTCTTAACTTAAGTCTTTTCTTTAATGCTTTTCTAATAATTCTACTCCAGCTCCTAATTCACAGCATTCAGATGTTTAATTTCTCCTTGAGCTTTCTTAAGCGCTTAATTTTGATGTTCTTGTTGAGATTAGTATTTCTGCAACTCTTCTTACAAAGTAAGAATTTGATCTTCAAGACTTTATTCTGTTTGATTACTATAAAGTTGAATAAATAAATTACGGATTCATAGTATTCAGTATTTATTGATGAAGAAGCTACTTGAGTCGTAAAGATTCATCTGAGTAATTCTTCAATTCGGCTTCTAATTCTTAGATTTTGGTCAATTTGGCACTCCTCTTCACTCTTATCATTTCCTCCTTAAAATCCTCCAGCTCCTCTCTTAACTCCTTATTCTGTTTCTTCAATTATAAAATAATAGTAGATTGTGGGACTTCATTTGGTTGTTTCCTATACTGCTAAGCCATAGCATTAGTAAGAGAAGATTGGTACTCTTCAATCAGGGGCTAGATAAAATTACGATGTACATCACTACATTTGAGCATGGCAGTTTCCTAACTTTTTAATTAAGCCTTAAGCTAGTGATTATCCAATTTTAGACTGTTACACAATTGTTTAGTCTTATTAAGTTCCTCATATAATCTTTCCTTGTCTTAAACCATGGTATTGGGAATAGTCTTCTTGAATACTCTGGAATTGGGTGGATCTCTTGTTTTGCTTAAATTTGAAAATTCTGAGATACCTTGCAAGGAATTATTCATTTGAATCCTGATGCGCCTTGGTTACATAGAATTTGGGTCTTCAAATATACATATTGAATATACTTATAATGTTGAACATTATGCCGAAACTCAATAGCAGACTTAAATTATATGGACAATAGATACATGTGCTGGTTCCCTGTGCTAAATTTGAGGAGTACTTGTGTAGGGTCTCATTAATTATTTTATTGAATTATATAAATCACTATTACTGTTCTGGTTCTTCTTCTGGAGGGATCTATTCAATAAATGGACAAATTTCTTGCCATATACGGATTGTTCCATTAGAGCCTAATAATGAAGTGTTCCCATACTTGCAGTTATCAGCAATCGTCCCACAATCAACAACGCTCTAATCTCTTCCTTAGTCAATTCATAGGTTTTAATCAGCATTCCTTTATCCGGATTCCAAATGCTTAATCTCCCATCTGAACCACCTGTAATGAGGTGTTTACTGTAGATGAGACTGCATAATATTTATCCGGTGTGTCCATCTTTTAATGTTCTATTTGAGTAATGCAATGATTAATTACTTTAATTTGGTTCCTTGCTCGACATTCAAGATCTCCCCCAGTTTATCCATTCCTCCAACCAATACTTGAGTGTTATTTATCAGGTACAAATGCTACACCTTAGTAGTGACAACTGTGCGTAATGTCTTAAGGATTATCTTTGGACCAGTCTTTTCCTATTGATACTTAAATAGTTTAATACTCTTTTGTAGGTCTTCACTCTCCCATCAGGGAATCCAGCTGCAAATGAATCTTTATTGTAGGCCACCATTGAGATCACAAAGGTTCTGTCTACAGGTTCAGCATGTTCCAAAGCACCAGTCGTGTAATTAATTAATTGTATTTTCCTATCCTCAGAAGATGTCACGATACTTCCATCCAAATAAATGATGGAATACACGCCCTTCTCATGAAATTTGAATTTTATATCCATTTACCATATGTTATCATGTTATTTCCATCCAATCACAGTGCCCTCCTTATTTCCTGCCAATACCATCCCATTATGGATATGCACACTCAATATTTCTGCCTCATGCTGTAGAACCTTATTGATACTGAACTTTTAAGCATTCCAAACTATTATTTGTTTGTCCTCACCTGCTGTAATAAATTCATCCTTATTTATAAACATCATTTAATTTATTTTCCCTTCATGTTTTATCAATTCTAAAGACGGAAACCTTCCTACTATCTATGTATCTGTGTACAAAGCACAAGTTTTGAGCATTTCGATATTAGGAATTAAAGTTCCAATAAACCAATGATAAATTTACTTACGACTGCTTGGTATTTATTGTGGAAAATTTAGAACTTGGAATCCATGAGGTTAAATAAAATAGATCTTAGGTTGTCTCTATCTAATCAACTCGGTATTCTATAGTTATGCTCCCAATCTCCATAAACCTTACTATTGTGATTAGTCAATCTCTATATAAAAGTATTTCTCCTTTCTTTCAAATTTTATTATTTAATTCGACTCCTTCATGGTTTCTCCGTTTTCTTTAATCAAATACACACTAAAGTTCTCTTTTGGAATTGCTGCATCAACTAACAAATAGGAACAACGATCAGGTTTTAGATTGTGAGGAAATTCGGAATCCACCAAAAAATTGCTTATCTGTGGGAATTATTTATCCTAGAGTGACCAAACTACCATCTTCCCTTAAGTTGTAAATGTCAACAATCTTTTCTCATAAGCCACACAATCTCCACCATACAATTTCACAGGAGATTAAAAATACTTATGATTTTATGCTTTTAAATCTTAAATGGTTTCGGGTAAATGGATAAATGTTATAAAATTGCCTTAAGTAATAAGGACGCCATCTTCATTCGATAACACACTACTAACTTATAAATCTGAATTTAGACTGATATTAGGTCCCCTTTCAAGAGTATCTATACTTAGAGTATGTAGTATCCCATCCAAACCTCCGAATACTAAGTATTTTTAATCCAAGGAGAGAATCTGCAACACTGGTTTACCGCAACTTTGATACCCTTTAATTTAGACTGATTTGAGTTAAGTTGCACTCAGAGGTTTATCAAGTGATTTTTCAACCTTATAAATATAGATTGATTTGTTCCCATCACTTAAAGCAGCAATCTAATCATTTGTTATGGAGACTATTTTATTAATCGGTTCCACAGTCTAAGGTGTTGATTCCACCTCTATCTCAGAATCTATCATTATTTAGAGCTATCTCTAATCAACCTTCAATAGGATCAACTTGCCATCTACACTCCCTAAAACTAAACCTTCAGAACCTACCTTACACATGGTGTTGATCTTCCTGTTAATGGAGAGACTTGTTAGGAGAGCAAATTGAGACTCCTCGTTTTTCCTTAGCCAGGCTATTTAACCATTATTATCACTTAACATCACATTATCATCATCCCAAATAATAATCGAGTTAGCAGCATCAGACAACACATTATTTATTGTGTTATCAATTAGATAATTATCCAAATTCCATATGCTTACACTGCCATTCTTTTAATTAGCAGCTACAATCAAATTTGGTGACTAAAATGCACATTATATGACTTCGACATCCTATTAAGTTTTGGTTAAGTTTGGATAGCTTTTTAGTTGATTTGTAAATACAATCTAATTCACAACATCAAAAGTTTCATATGGCTCTTTTAGACTTCCTAAGATCCAAAAATAAGGATTTAACATCCCTTGTTCTTCTGAAAGAGTAGGTAGATTGTATTTCTCAATTCTGTCTGGAGTTAAAACATACATCTCTTAGACCTAATCCATTTTTAATCTAGGTAAACAAGCCACCAACTGTAAGATGTCTTTCTTATTTTGCAAATTCAAGAATTTGATCAATTAGATCCCATCTTTTGGATTTTATATCTATTAGATCTCCTAATCTTCTTAAATCACTTGTTTATCTATTCATAGTAATAATAAATTACTCTCCTAAATGATATAGAAGTTCAAGAATTCTTCATTTGGTTTATTTACAATTAAGACAATCAATGAGTGTTATTGTGGTTTCTGAATTATATAATAAGTAATAGGGTTTTAATTTATGGTTTAAGTCTCATTGATTTCTTTGCTTGTATCATAATAGTAAGGATGTGTAATTATGATTCTACCTTTAGTAACTAAAATAAATCTTAAAGTAAAATACTCTTCTTTTGTATCAAGGCCTTGCATATTCCATGCTCATTTGATCTGTAACTGTACAATTTCTTATTCAATTCATCCACAACCTTGATGTACACATTAGGGACTGGTGTCTTCTCTACTAAATCAATAAATGAGAATTATATTAGGTTGATTTCGCTTTGTTATCCAGAAGGTGGTTGCAAATACTTGGGCTTCCTTATCCTTAAGTCATTTGAAGGCTTGATTTAATTCTTTTTGTCTAAAGCATCTTGGACAGGATCATAGCCTTCTTCTGGTTGGTTGACTTTTTCTATAGTGTAAGTGTATTCACAAACTCCAGGACTGGTTTGTATTTGCTCTTTAAAAACTTGATATCCTATTTTCTTGATGAAAATGTAGAATTAGTTTGGCTCAACTACAATTTCGTACTTGGCACTTCCAGGTGGAGATTCTTTGAGTACTGCTTCTTTTCCTCCTTTCAATGGGATGATTTCTACTCTGCACTCTGTTATTGGAGCCATCTCACAAGTAACAGCAACAACAATGCATGAGTGTGTTTATTTGCATAATGGAATAATTTAATCAAGAGTTAGATCGTCACTAATTAATTAAAATAGATTAATGAGCTAAGCAAGCGATATTAATTTGAAATACATGTGTTTTTCTTAAGAAGTCATTAGTTTCTTCAATTATAACTTCATACACATCCAAGGGCACATTAGTCAAAGTGATTCTGCCATCCTAGTTAGTTCTTTCAATCTTGTATGATGTCTCTTCATGATCTTTGACGGTCTTTTGAGTTTGTCCAGAAAGATTGGAATACGATGATTTCGGTCTGCTTTGACTACTTTGAGGTCTGAGGATTTTGTTGGTTCTGGAAGTGACTCAATATTTAATGATATTAGATACACATCAGGCTTTGAGTTCTCTGTTGTGTGGGACGGTAGGGTTGGATTCTGACATCGGTGTTTTTGATTTTCTGATCAGAATCAGCATATTTCAAGTCTATATTGAATGAAACCTTCTTAAAATATTATGGTAATTTGTTAATTATGCTGGGTATTTAGGGCCAAGCTTTTGAATTCAATTTCGATCCTATTACAGCAAACTTCAACTGTCCCTTCTATTTGGACACCACTTAGACTTCGAAGCAACCTTTAATTAATGAAGGGGATGTGCATACCTAATCTTCTCTGTAGAAACATTGTGTCGATACTATGATCAAGATGGTCGTAGAGAAGAGGCTTCAAGATGACCTTGACAATTGGAAATCTCTTCAATATTTCATTTTTCAGTTGTTGTGCATATGCCAGATAGCGTGTTTCATCATGCTTGGTAGATCCTGTGTGTTCATGACAATTTGTACTGCATTAACATATTCGTATACCAATATTCAATTGTTACGATCACGTCCTCTTCAGAAATATCCCTGAATTCTCTGAATTCTCGAAATCCTTGATGCTGCTCACTTTTATTATGAATTTCCTCATTTTTCTCCCACAGTTCTTAAAATGTTCGTAACTTCTTTATCTTCACATTACTGTATGATAAGCCCGCATCCGAATGCTCATACTTGATCGTACGGCTAGACTCAATCAATCATACATTAATACTCATATTTGAACGTGCCTAGAGAAATCCAAGGGTTCCCGTGGAGATCACGATTAAAATGATTGTCATACAGTCTTTATTTATAAAACGAACCACTACCTAGACATCACCATTAATGATTGGTTTTAAGTGTACTTTTTCGATCTTTTAGTAGGTTGAGAAAGTTGAGACAATCTGTCTGTTTCCTAGTATCTGTACATATAAATATATATGTATAATTTAATAATTAATACTTTTATGAATAAATAAGTTTCATAAAAAGTTTGTTTAGCTTCTATATATATATATACAAATAGCACTTAAATTGGCATCTCCATATTTTCATTCACTACAGTTAGTAATGAACATCGAAATCTTGTAATTCATTTATTTATGTCTACTCTTAGATACTATTACAAATAACAGATGAATAGTTGATGTATCATTTTAATTTAATTTTATATGCTTAATCTCAATAAATAGGAGTCAAAATCTTGGTTAGCTGGATATCAATGTTGTGTTGTAATCTACACTTCCATTAGTTTTGGACTCATCCTGGTAACTGTGTTCAATCAAGTTTAAGTAATTATAGATTCTAAATATAAAAGTCAATCTAATCTTATGCAGATTGGGATAACTATCTCATCAAAGACATTCAAATCAAGTAGAACTTCGATGAGGGATTTTCAAATATTCTAAATTTCACATGGCCAGGAACTGAAAAAGTCTGTGATTGTACATAATCCAATAGCACTAGTATTTACAAATATAAAAAGTATGAAATTTACCATTATTCTAGTTATTACTATATGGATTGTAGTCAATTCATGTTACAACACATCAAGAGTAGCAGAGACCTATAATCCAATAGAGCAGATGGAGAAGTAATAATTTATTTATTGGCCATTTCTTCAATAAAGTGTTGAAAGAGGTAATCATTGTCTATATTATCTGAAGGATTCCAAATCTGCGCAAAAAGAGTCCGTTTATAGCGATGCAAACATACTCATCATATTAAAATATGGAGAATTTAGATAATATTTGAATGTGCCAATAGCATCTTATTGTCCAATTAGTCATTTCAATATGATTCCAATGGCTATGGCTGATCAATTGGAGATTCCGGTCTCTATTATAACTATTAAAGAGTTGAGTCGGAATAAATGCCAAATTACACATTTTACTATTGGATATAGTATTCTAATTTGTTATTTAGTAACTAGATTCTATTTGTTTTTCTGTTGCAAAATATCTAATTTTTATTATCTTGATAACATGAATGACTATAAATGCTACCTAATTACTGTAAGTGAATAAAGTTTTAAATTAATACACTAATCTATTTGGACAAACTTATAATTAATAAAGAAGTAATCGTTTTATTTAAAATCATCTAGATGTGAATTTATTCTATATATGATTGACTAAATTTCGATAGTGTAAATTTCAAGATTTAGACTTTATATATAATTTGAATAGTTACTTAAAAGATAATGTAATGGACATCTAATTGGCTGCATAGGTGATAGTAAGAATATAGGCAGGTGTATTTGGATTTTGATTCCCATTATTTCAACCCTTTTTCTTAGTAGGGTGTAATTTTAAATTTGACTAATTAAATCGAAAGGGTTTTCATTTCAAAAATCTTTTTGGATTTTGGTTGGGTACAAAAATGATTGGAGTAATACTATGCACTATCATTTTGGCAGTAGATTTAGGTTATTAACAATTTATAATAAATCACTTTTATGATTTTATTAATGCAGATTGTTTGGATACTCTTAATTTATATGAGTTGTATAATTATTTACTCTTAAATTTCATACTTTATATTGACACCAATGTGACAGATATTTATTTAAATTATCTAATGTGCAGAGATAAGTATAAAAAGGAGTAATTATAATGAAAAAATTCAGACTTAATGTATCCTAAAATGGAGACTTCTACTCATCCAGACGAAAACCTTATTAAGTCTAGAGTTTATATAATTCAGGGGAATTAACAATTTGATCAAGAAAAGGCATAACTTGAAGAAATCAAAATACCAGATTACAATATGGATATACAAACAAGATGAATGAAATCTAATCAGTGTTTTTATATATATTACAAATAATCAACGCAGAAATGTATATGATATAAAATATTAGAGTTTGTTATTTATAAATATTTATATTTAAATTTAAAGAATTCAACGTTTATCAATTGAAATCTATATATATTTCATTTGAAGGGAATATCTATCAAAATTATACATATTCATTTTTAGTTAAATATAGAATTTCATTGGTATCAATACTTGTAAAATGAAAATTTGCTGAATCTTTTCGAGAGCATTTCTATTATTTAAATCTATTCCTATCAGACCAGCAAAGTATTGCATTAGATAAATGGCAGTATTATATAGTATAAAATGGATTGAAAATAAAGATATTTATTTTTTTAATTTAAAATGTCTCTAGATAACAGCTTTGAAAATATAGAAGAATTTATGCTCTCCTTCTTTAATGAAGTGCAAAACGAAAATTAAAAGGAAGGCCAATATGTTTTAGACTCAATTGTTTAGGAAGAAGATTTAAGGCCTTAACTCTAAACTCCAAAAAGCAATGGGAAAGCTTATCGATAGTTGTTTGAAATTGTTTAAAGATTAAATGATATTAATTGGGTGGAACCATATACAAAAATTACTCCTATTAAGCACTTTACTCCAATCACCTTTTGGTTTATCATTTGTTCTCAATACTTCTAAAAAGATGTAGATCCTAAAAGAATTAAGTAATCCAACTAATTTAAATAATAGCATAGAAGAGGAAATCACACTTGATTAAAAGGATAAGGAGTCTCGTCCATACACATATTTCGACGATTGGTTCATTTTGGAAATGAGAAAAATAGTAAACTTTAATCTAAGATAGATGGTTAAAAGAATTATCACCCAAAAATGATTTGGAATCATTATAAACTATAATTGAGGAGCACTTGCTTGAAACCAGGAAAGAATTACGATAGCAGATTGATGCAATTTAAATAGAAAAGCCGATTCTGGACATATAAAATTAGCCTGATTTTATTTTGAAAGATCTAGTTGGATTGACAGATGTTGAAAATCAATATCTAACATTTCTAGAAAGTCAATAAAAGTATTATGCATTAATCTATTAATAGAATATATGATGAATAGATAATTAATTAATCTAAACAATCTAATTTAGCGGGCACAGCTAGAAAGTTATAAAATGTCTATAATAATTGTTAAATTTGTAATTAAGGAGCAAGATCACTTGAATCTTTATTGACTTGTTAGAAGTGTCAAATAAAAGTTCATTAGAAGTGCTATGGACTTGAGAATGTCATAAATGCTTGGGTTTGTGATTTGTGTTTGAATTTTGGAAGCTAAGGCAAATTTTTGAAATGTCCATTGTGTCCAAAGTTAGGAGGTGCCATGAGAGAGACAACATTGGCAATGAAGGATTCAATATTTGAATAATCTAATCCTAGCTATCATACTTATGCTATGAATTATAAAATTGATAGATAAAGTAAGAAAAATAGATAAATATTTAGAACCACCACCTGATGGAGAGGAAACATATAATTTTATGGTCTTATAGTATTCTTTGGATACTTTGATGGGAGAACCACCAAAATCTGAAAAAATATGGGCTCATGTTTCATGCATGCTTTGGCTTGATTTTGATTTACGTAACATTGATAAGAAAAAGTTTAACTATTTGTGCAGCATTTGCAAAACCAAAAAAAATGGAGCCTGCCTTTTGTGTACCAAATCAAAATGTGGTATTGCTTTTCATCCTGAATGTGCAAGGAGGTCTCAATTTTATATGGAATCTGATGAAATCTTTTGTTTCAAGCATCAACCACTTAAAATTAAAAGAATTTTTGAAGATTAACACAACCTATGGAAAGAAGAAATTTACTATTTTTTTAAGCAATATGAAAAATTAGAATAATACTTGATTCATAAACCAAAAAACAATGATTTAGAATTCTAAAAATTTGAAATCAAAGTTCAGCAAGAAGAAATAGAAGCGGATATTAAATTAGAAAATCAATAAATATTTCAATAAATTACTGATATAATGGAAAGAGATGAAAAATTCATTATTACTTTAGAAAACAACTAAGTTACTAATATTTAATATCCTTACAAAAGATTATCCGTTTATGATTTAGAAGAAAATGATAGAATTTGGCAATAATTAGCTAATGAGAAGTACACCCCAGAATAAGTCTATGTTCTCTATCAAAGAGCAATTAGGATGAGAAAGAAGAAGAAGATATCAAATATAATTTCTCAATTATAAATGACTACTCAATAAGAACTACCAAATAGGAAGAGGCATTCCATATATTCAAGACCAAAGATATTTAAACGTCATAAAAAATAATAAAAGTTAAATGGTACAAATAAGATTTCACTGAAGATTAAAATTCCAAAAGAAGCTATTAGTCTGTAATATTGTATTTGCAAGTAACACAATGAAAATGAAGAAATGATGCGTATATTTTATTGATCATATTAGAATGTGAAACATGCTATGATTGGTATCATCTAAGTTGCTTGGGATTTCAAGGGAGTATTGAAGAGGCTCAAAGATTGCTATTCTATTGTTTCAAGTGTGAATCGAAACTTACTAAAGAATAAAGTAAATATATAAGGAGATATCCTTAATATTTTGTGGATTCAACATTTCGAGATCTGAAATTAAAGATTGGCATGTCCCCACATGAATTAAGAATGCAAGAGAAGAAGAACTACAAATAATTGTCTAAATGAATAATATTAAAATATAAACACAATTCCTATATTATTATGTTAAATAAACAAAATAAATCAATTTGCGCTGAGGATGATGTTATTAATAGGGATGAATACTAATTTTATGAAATAACCCACTGCCCCCATAACTGCAAAACCAATTGCACATGATGTTGCAATTTTTATGTATTCTATGATTTTAGATCAATCAGTTACCTCTTTTATCTGGTTTAGTGCATTTTCTTATGAATCTGTAACTTTCTTGTCCAAAACTTTGGACGTCTGTTAGAATTCCATTTATTCCATTCAATGTTTCCTAACTCATAATTTTTTAATTAAATTATTATACGTGTGTTAATTAATTAAATATATCAATCTCTTGTTTTTATTTGACAAATTTAAATACACATTAATTGGATATTCAAATGATTCTAATTCAAATCTTGATATAATATTTAGCAACCAATGGCCTATAGCTACAACAGTAAAATATTTTTTAAAGTTTACTTTGGCTTTATTACAGAATTTGAATTATTCTTTAGAAAGTGACATATATCCTAAAAACTCCATTTAATTATTGTTTATAATTATTTAATGAGGTAATTAGAAAATTTGTTTTGGCTTATTCTTAAATGAAATTTTCTTTTTTAGTTGTTTTGGTCCTATTAAATTAATTCTCTATTTTATATTTCTAAAAATTTCTATTCACGATATTAATTCTTATTATCTTGATTGTATGAGACATTTAGATGGGCTAACTAATTCATTGTTGGTTTTAGGTAGATATTAATATTCTTTGATAGAATGTGATATTGGATATAATAAAAAATAATTTTAATAACTCTAAAATCGTTTAACTATTCACCTTATCTTATCATTTATACTTTAATAGATGTATTTAAGCTTTAACTTATGCGATAATCTTTTGGTAATTTAATATGTGAAATGTATTTATAAATAAAAAAATTATAACCTTATTTAAATAATGTTAAAGTAGTCAATATTTCCACTTCAATTTGACTAAATACTTTAACCTGACTTAAGCATCATCATAAATTATAAATTCATAGCACTTTAACATGGATGTATCCTGAAATTCTCAAGGTTCAGGCTTACCAATTGGAACTTTTACATTAGGCAATCAAGGCATATTAACATAAGATTATTCGGCAGGGTAGCATCTAGCTTTACCCAAAGTGCTATGAGTCTCTTTAGGGAGATTACCTCCATAACAATCATAATCGAATTTGATACCTGGATTACCCTATGCCACATCGCAAAGTAGAATAAATATATAATTTTTTTGAAAATCTGTGCAACATAACTTGCTGCTTTTTCAACAACATCAGTAAAATAAATCCCCTAAAAAATATAATTAAATAGCTTACTTTTCCAAATCTATGTGCTGTGACTGGAGCTTCAAGTGCTGCTATTTTTAATCCTTGAGCCTATATACCTGCAAAGTTAATTGATGGTGATCCAAGATACAGGAGCATTCTATTTCCAAAATCTTGCTTGAATCTCTTATCATCTTATTCTTTTGTTAGCTCAAAGACATGTTCAACTTCCAATTTACAAGAATAACCTTATGTATTTTGTATGAACATTTAATTAATTTTAACTTTTTCACTATTATGCTCTAATTATTATATATCTATATTGAGTTTTTTAAAGGTTTCATCAATTTAATTTGAATCGTTTTTGCTTTCCTCTAAAATTTTGTATACTATCTAATTATATGGAACTTTATTTTATTAGAAATAATGTGGAATTTAACAATAAAAGTCATTGGTATGTTTTAGGATCTCAACATAATTTGGGCATTCTATATCAAATTCATTCTAAATTTACCTCAAAACCTTATATTCTTTTGTCATCACTAATGCTGCTAATTCTCTTAAAGGTAATTTTATTGCATCATAAGTATCCATAATTCATCTTAAATGTTTTATAATTTTTTCTATAGCAAAATAGAAATATCACAATAAAAAAATAATCATAAAATCATTATATAATTTTAAATAAGAATGAATGGAAAACTGAGTTATAAGCAATATATATAAGGGAAACTTGATTTACTTGAATTTATGATTGCTGAAAAATAAGCCAATGTTAAACGTTAGGAGGCTTAAAGAAACGAACTCAATAGTTTGGGTATTAAATCAAAATTGAATTTCTAGTTAGACAAGTCAAAGAAGAATTACAAGCCTTATAGGAGCCACATTCATATGTTGGAGATGTTGTAAAACAAATGGGAAAGGATAAAGTGTTAGTTAAATTGAATTCAGATGGAAAATATGTTGTGACTTTAGATAAGAGTATTAAAATTGAGGATTGCAAACCAAATACCAGGGTAGCTTTAAAAAGTGATTCATACGTTTTACATAAAATACTGCCTACCAAAGTCGACCCTCTTGTATCATTAATGAAAGTTGAGAAAGTGCCAGATTCTACTTACGACATGATTGGCGGTCTAGATTAATAAGTAAAGGAGGTGAAAGAGGTCATTGAATTGCCAATCAAACATCCAGAAATATTTGAAAGTTTAGGAATAGCATAGCCAAAGGGAGTATTACTCTATGGACCACCAGGAACAGGAAAAACTTTGTTGGCAAGAGCCATAGCACATCATACAGTATCTAATTTCATTATCTATAAAAGGATTGTACATTTATCAGGGTGAGTGGTTCAGAACTAGTCTAAAAATATATTGGAGAAGGTGCTAGAATGGTCAGAGAATTGTTTGTTATGGCACGTCAACATTCTCCTTGTTTAATATTCATAGATGAAGTTGATTCAATAGGAGGAGCAAGAATGGAAGGTGAACGAGGTGGAGATTCAGAAGTATAGAGAACAATGTTGGAATTATTAAATCAAGTAAGAATTTTTTTATTAAATTAAAAGCTGGATGGTTTTGAGTCTACCTAAACAATTAAGATTATCATGGCTACAAATAGAATTGATATTCTAGATGCTGCTTTATTGAGACCTGGAAGAATAGACAGGAAAGTGGAATTCCCTAATCCTGGAGTGGATGCTAGATTGGAAATATTGAAAATTCATTCAAAGAAAATGAATCTGATGAGGGGAATTGATTTAAGGAAGATAGCTGAAGTTATGCCAGGTGCTTCTGGTGCTGAATCAAAGGCAGTTTGCACTGAGGCTGGTATGTTTGCATTGAGGGAAAGAAGAATTCATGTCACTTAGGAAGACTTTGAAATGTCTGTGGCTAAGGTAATGAAAAAGGACATCGAGAAAAATATGGCAATCAATAAAATGCTAAAATGAATGGTTATATATAATAAAAGTATTATTAATTAATAATTAATGAATAACAGAGGTTATGACCATTTGTTTAAACTTGTTATTATTGGAAATAGTGGAGTTGGTAAGTCATCTCTACTTATAAGATACGCTGATGATAAATTTAGTGAAAATTATATCTCCACTATTGGAGTTGACTTTAAGTTAATTCAAATATTAAACTAGATTTAAAACCTTTCAATTAGATGGCAAAGGCTTAAAGTTATAGATTTGGGATACTGCTGGTTAAGAAAGGTTTAGAACGATTACAAATTCATATTATAAAGGAGCTGATGCGTACTCCAATATTTTCTAAGCTATAGCATTGTACTTGTATATGATACTACTTGCTTATAATCATTTGAGGAAATTGAAAAATCTTGGTTAGACGAAATATACAAGCATGCAGGCAGGAATACAACCATTCTTTTGATTGGAAATAAAAGTGATTTACCCAATAAAACTGTTTCAACAGAGAGGGCTCAAGTTTATGCAAAAGAGAAACTTATGTTATTCAAAGAAGCAAGTGCTAAAACATCACTTGGTGTCAATTAAGCATTTGAAGAGCTTTCAAGGTTACTAATAATTAAGAAAAACTTGGAAGTAGAAGAAAAAAAATTAAAAAGAAATTAAAAAAAAGTATGGATTCCTTTTATTATTTTAAGAATATAACTAAATTAGATTTTGATAAGAAAGAATCTTACGAGACTCAAAATGAACCAAAAGAAAATATTAATTTATGGTTAAGACCTAAACCCAAATAAGAAGATAGAATATAATAATAATAATGTAATTGTTGATAGTTGTGTATATTTTATAATACATCTAAATTATGCACTTTCAATTCTATTCTCCACTTTAATTTTAGTATTTAACAAATATATCATCATAAATTGGTTAGAATTCTTTATTTAATAATATTCTATTCTATTTTATATTAATTATCATTGATAAAATCAAATAATAATTATAAATGAATCTAAATAATTCATAGAATAATAAACTGTAAGTAAAAGATGAGTTATAATCTTAAAAAAAATTTAATGACGTTTATGTAATTCACATCCTTCTTTTTCCACATCCTGATCTCTAACCTGACTTACACCTAGATCTACTTTATCTTGGTTTTGATTATCTAACATTTGATTTTCTTCCTTATTTTATTTCTTCAACATAATCATCATCGTCATCATCAATTTATTTCTTTCTTTATGTGTTTTTTTTACTTTGTTTTTATTATTGTGGTTTTTATTCAGGTTCAACATTTTAATCACCATCTGAATCATTAACTTCTTTTTGGCTATTTTTCTCAGATATTCTTTTGATATAGTTTTGTTTAGCATCTTCAAATTTCAATGATTAAATGCTATTCTATATATCTTCAATAGCATTTTAATCTTTGTTATTTGCTTTTGATTTTTGGCGGTTTTGATTTTCAAGTTGCCCTTAGCTTTAACTTGTCTTTTAATTGTTTTTACTCTTAACTTATATCTTTAATTCTTCCTCTTTTTATTACCATTCCATTTTGTCTTCGTCTGATAACTTTTTCCATTATTCTATTATTTTTTCAGTGTGCTCTAAATTCTTTTTTGAATTAGCTGTCCCAGCATTAAAGAACTATTGGTGGAAAAATACATTAAATCCATTGCACGTTTGATCATTTGTCATTAAATTTAATTAGTACTTTAAAAAGCTCCGAACCCTCCATTAGAAATTATATCCTACCTTTTATTTTAAATATTAAACAATTACAATCTTTATTCAAAAATAAATTCACTTCAAATTTTAAATTATTATAATGTGTAAATTAGTTACTTAATTTCTTTAGTTCAACATAAAAACTACTTAAAATTCATGTTTTATAATGATATGTGAAAAATGAATTTCTTATAAAAAATGCTATTTGTAATATAATCTATCAATTTTTTATTTACAAAATAACAGACTAATTAATAAAGATACATAATTCAACCCATCAGCAAACTTGAGTCAATATCAATTAAAATTAAAATTATTATAAGTATAAAATTATTAAATTTACTTTTGATTCTATTGAGAATGACCAGACATCACTTGATAATTAGATATTTTTCAAAAATAAAAGCGATAAATGAGAAATTTTAATTAAGTGGTTTGTCATCCTTGAAATATCCTTAAACAATAGGAGAAGGTAGATTTCTTATTTATTATAGAATGTTATAAAATATAGCATAAATTATTATCAAATTATTCTGAATTTTTTCATGGCTTACTTTAAGTCCTCCATATTTAAAGGTTTGTCTAAATGATCATTAGCTCCACATTTTTAGGATTTAATTTTATCATCAGATCCTGAGAAAGCAGTAACAATTATAATTAGAGATTAAGTTAATTTGTACATTTGTTCATATTTCCTTATTTCTTATGTACATTAATACCCATCCATTTCTGGCATATTTACATCCATAAAAATGACACTCATCTTCTCTTTCGAATATAGATCAAATGCTTATTTTCCATTAAAAGCTTTATATAGCTTACAATTATAAATCACTTAATTAAGCATAGCACTCAAAGCAATTATATTAAAAGGAGTATCATCAACAATCAAGACTTTCAAACACTCATCAGGAATTGTTTCTAATTTATAGTAAGTTTGTGCCTTCTTTGATTGATTTTTCCGTTTTTTACTAAATATTGTTTAATTTTTAACAGAAGGAAATATTGGAATAATTTATTTTTCATCTTAATCTTATTCCTGCATTGAGTTTTCTAAGGACTGCTGCAATCTTCTAAAAATAATGAATTTAAAAGTAGAACCTTTGCCTACTTAAGATTTTAACTCAATTTTATCATTAGGTCCTAATAAAGATACAAGTTATTAACTAATAGTCAGCCCTAATCCAACTCCATGTCTATTGTTATTTCCTATGTCGAATGTACTATATAATCTAAAGAGATTTTTTTATATATCCTCGGGTATCCCGTATCCCGTATCAGAAACTGAAATTTCAATAACATCCTATTCAATTGGTTAAATTGCCGTTACTATAATCTCCCCTTACATTGTGAATTTAATGGCGTTAGCAACTAAATTAATCAAAACTTATTTTAGTCTGTTTTCATCAGTAAATAAATCAGACTAAGTAGGATCTATTTAATTGTTCCAGATTAATTAGACACCCTTTTCATTAGATTATCTAAGTAATAATGAATTGATGAATTTAAATGTATTATTCAAATTAAATGCTTTTGGAATTAATCTCAGGTAACCTTTATTAATTTGGCTATAATCAAGTAAATCATTTATCATCGAAAGTAACAATTAACCAGATTGATTAAATTCGTCAAGATGAGCACAAAGTTATTTAATATTACTAATTGTAATGCTTGATGGATGTTACAAGATATTTTGCATAATGTTTATGCCAATCATCATTCCATTCAATGGAGTTTTCAAATCATGAGAGACTGTAGCCAATAATCTATCCTTATATTGATCTAATTCTTTTAAATGCTTCAATCTAATCTTTTCGGATATGTCATTCATAATAACTAATATTGAATGCTTGTTTTCCCAAATACAATGCAAAACTCTGATTTCAAAGTGGGATTTTATTTTTAATTATTATTTCTAAGATATTGCTACTTTACATTAAGAATCAAATCTAAAACATAAAAAATAGTCACTAAACTCTGATATATCGTATTCATTCTATATCACAGAAGTACTATTTGTCTTAAATTACTAATTAAATTATTCTTCAAATTGCCCCATCCCTTAATATAAAACATCATAAATACTCAAATATGAATTATAAGTGTCCTACATAGATTCCTATTCAGTTTATATGTAAATGCTTTTTAACTCTTTTATGATTTCATTTTCATCTGAGACCTACAAGTATTTAATAGCAAAGTCATTGCTATATATTAACTTCATTTCCTTACACTAATTTGTGGAATCTTGTAAATCATCATTATTTTCTGTTAAAATTAGTATTGAATTCGGAACTGTTTTGTCGAAGATGTTCTTACATGCATGCAAATTCGAAGTCTATTAACAAATCATATAGAAGTCTATTCTTTTGTAATATTCAAGAAACCTGAAGAATATCAGCATCATCAATAAAAGAACATAAAAAGTCCAATATATGGATGCCAGATTCCCCACCAGTCCAATGAATAAAATTGTTGCCGCAATCAATATCAATCCTTAAATGAACCATAATGGACAAACTAACAAATAACTGATGATAATAATTCCAGTTTATATTCCTGAACTGACCGCTTATGATGTAGTCTATCTACTACACTATTTATTAATCAGTTAAGCCTATACATATACGTAGGCTATGAGAATCGTTATCACACAACTTAAAAACTCAGAAATTGCAATAAATGATTTATAATGAATTCTTCTTAGATTAGCCTATGATACCATGCAAATTATGTGCCAAAAGCAAAAAGCCAACCTAAAGTAGGCTACTAAATGATTTTTCAAAAAAAATTGATTGTTGACAAAATAGATTAAGTTAATGAGGAAATGAATTAAGTATTATAATCGAAACAAGACTATGATTCTTTGTTTTTCCTTATTTGAATACTTTTCCTCTAAATCTTGATTTATAAAAGTCAATGTCCATAAATTCATTATTTTTTTTGGTTCTAAATCAGTTGATTCTTCAGGATGAAAAAAGAACTTTATAAAAAATTGATATATTTTTATCATTAATATTAAAATTATTATCCTGAATATTTAGACTTTAATTTATATGAATTTTATGAGATTTGATTTGTTTTAGTTATTTTTCAATGGCAAGTGATAAATATCTCAGAATAATCCAATCCAGCAGTTCTTTTGATAAAGTTAAAATTCTTACTAATTAAGTTGACAGAAGTCCTAATGTAGTACTTTTAAATACTAAAAGCCAGAATTTTAATAATTCAAGAAAACAAAGGCTTTTTTATTGAAACATATTATCATTTATAAAGGTAGGTTTAATCATTAATTACTGTTTATAGCAAATTTTGCCGTTACTAAATTCCTTGGGATTGCATAGAGTGATCTTGATCCATTTTATGTATTAATATTATTATGCTGGCGATACTGTATTCTTTGTCAAGTATGTAAATAGTTTCTGTTTGTTATCTAAATAAATTGGTTAAATAGAGTAGTTTTCAAGGGAAAATTATTATATAATTATTAAATACAATAACTGTTTATTAATAATTTATGATAATACAATAATTAGATAATAAAAAACTTAAGTATATTTTTCCTTTATTTTCTACAAAAACATCGTTTAATCTTTGTATTTAACATCTCAAGAGAGTTCAAAAGGAGGGTTAAGTTCTAAATTATTTTACCTCATTTCTAGTTCGATATCAAATTACTTTTTATTTTTAATTTTTACTGTAACAAAATTTGCTAATTATAATTTATTCATTATTGTTTTCTTAATATCTCTTTTTCAACTTATAATCAAATTTTGTATGAGATAAATGGTTAAAATTAGATAAATACATTACTATAGGAATATTTAATACATAATCATGTTAGTTATCCAAGAATCTCTATTGTAAATTATTCTAAATCAATTAACAGCTCTATCCTTTTAAATTAGAAAATTTGCATGATTTAAAATCTATCAACGAATGGTAATTAATCATTCAAGAGATTCAAGTAAGGAAATTTTAATTAGGTGAAATAGAGCATAGACATTTATAATGAAACCATTTAAAGCAAAAAGTTAATAAGTCAAACTATGATATATAAAATAAGGTAAAAATTCAAGAAAATAAAGAAGATAAGCCTAACGACTAGTTTGTATTATTAAGAAAATGCTGATTTTATAATATAATAAGATCCATCAAATTCATTAACAAAAATGTATTTAACGATGTGGAGATAGGAAATTAAGTAGAAATTTTATAATTCAAATAATATTCAGAGTGTTTTTATTGAATTCATGACTTTAACTTAATTATTTATATAAAGAACACGTATCATCCAATTTAGTTGGGCTATTTTAACACCAATTAGAAAATACTATATAGATAAATATAAGTATCATTATTTGAATGCTTCCATTTCGGGGAAAAGGAGGAAGATTTAAAAAAGTGATTTCATTTTTTACTTAATTAATTAAAATAATTAAATGAATTAAATTTAAGTCATGAAGGCTAGCATACATCAGAATTCAAAAGTTGTAATGAGCGTAGGAGATTTTAATGTAAACAATAATGACCTTCATAGAATAGAAAAATTAACAAGTTCTAGAATTACTTAGAAACTTTGTTCTAGATTACTAAAATATTGACTTGTTTTAAAGTTTAATACTAGAAGATGGTAATCCTGAAACCACGTTTGTTCTTTATTCAATTCTCTAAAAATCTCTGATAAATGGAGATCATTTTACGAATTTTCCTCATCAAAATGTGAACACTGAATACTTTTATAATGAATATGACCATCGATTAAATATTACAGAAGTGTGCACAAAGCATATTGAAATTGCTCTAATTTATTTGCAATAATCGCACAATCATCCAAATTATGTGTACAACTAAGTAATATTTACAATTGCTCTTTTATTGAGGAAAAATTGGGTTGACATTTTGAAGATTGAAGATCTCATAAGTTCAATTATAACCAGCACTTTATAAACAAATAAAATAGTCTTTTTTAAAATATTTGAAAACATAATCGGCTGCATTAGACAATATTCATATGCTAGTGGGTATATTGAATTTAGGAAAATCCTCAATAATTTTTAAACGTATTTCTATTATCTTAATTTAGATTATCATTATAGAGAATATTACAAGCGATTCACTTACAAATTAAGTAATTGTAAGGAGAAACTTTAATTACGTTATATCCATAAAATAAAGTAATGGTAGAATCCTTTATCAACTTGTTATATTAGTTGATGAACTTGAATTTTAATTTGAGCTATTATGAAATTGATGTAGATCATGAAGGAAAGGATTCCTAATTTACTAATGTATATAAGCAATTTCATTTTTAGTTTCCAGATTACTATTTAGATTTAATAATTGACCCTGTATTTTTGATTGAGCTTTTTCGAGATACAATCGGCTTCATAAATATTGATCAAAATCTAGCTCTGTTTTGTATAGGTATGCT
Organism: Paramecium tetraurelia; assembly: GCF_000165425.1. Taxonomy (NCBI): domain Eukaryota; phylum Ciliophora; class Oligohymenophorea; order Peniculida; family Parameciidae; genus Paramecium; species Paramecium tetraurelia. The sequence continues at coordinate 87,351 of NW_001799488.1, read as the reverse complement.
TTAAAGGATTGCTTGTGTAAGATTGTCAATATTTCACAATAAGAAATGCAAAGGAGGATTCAGAAGAGTAATGTGGGAAGGATTGCTCTATTTATATTAAAATCAAGATTCATTTATAAAATATGTAGAGTTTTCCTCTGAAATACATTCATTGGCTGTTAGAATCATTAATAATCTGACATTGAGAAAAATAGCAAAATTTTAGATTATTTTTGATAATTTTTTCTAGTTGATTTAATAAGTGTACTAAAAAACAGTTCAACTATATGGAGTCAAAATTATGGCAAATAGTCCTATAGTAAAATTACAGGAACTTTGGAATTAAATTGGGTATTAGGGTTCATTGCATTTACCTTCGAATGATGTATTAAATGTACAAATAAATAAAACGATGCAAAATCAGTTAATTATGGTTTTGTAGACATTTTTTTAATAAAACTAATTTACAGAAATTTCATAAGAATGCAGTGTCAAGAAATTTAAGAAATTATTGGATTTAACATTCATACCCTTTCATTGTCTATTTAAATCCCACATCTAAGATAATATTAGTCTCATTTTACAGATGATTGAATAATTAAGAGGAGACAATGAATGTATAAAAGATTAATAAATTATTAGATTAAAGTGCCTCCGTTATATGTTTAACCGCTGTATTTTTATTGCACACATCAAACACCGAGTATTTAAATTTGGGATTTGATTGCTATAATTTTGGATAGAAGGAAGAGCCTAAGCCTAACCTTGATGGATAGGCTTATATCTTAAAATTTATAGTGGAACTTATAATGAATTCATAAGTATAAAAGAATACAAGAATACTAAAAATGGCAATTCTGTCGTTTATCGAAAGCTTTATTACTACAACTATTGATTCATTCTGTTATGAATAAGAAACACAATAATTTAAGAATCTGTCTTAACTATATTCCTAATTGATACGTGCAGATTAAAGATACCAAAATTATTTATTGGTTTTGGAGACTATGCTTGAAGAATGGTATCAAATATTCAAATATTTAGTTTCTAAGTATTTACATACGGTGATCCTTTCTTGATAGAATTCAGTCTTAAATTGATTGAATATATTTACTAGAAAGTGAAAAAGTACATTCCCAGAAAAGTATTTAAGGCATGCAGTATCACAGATATGCTGAAGTAATTTTTCTTATAATTAAACATCACTTGTTTGAGTACTCCTCAGTATATAAAAAAAAGAGCTTTGGTTTTTAAAATAATTACTATAGTTTGGGTAGATGATTGCTCTGATGATTATGTCAATGCTCTTGTTGATATCTACAATCAAATAAAATAAAGCATTTTAACAGAGATTAATAAAATCAACATACTTAAGTATGTTTGGGATCTTATTGGAATAGCTTCAGAAATAGATGTCGATAACATTTACAGAACATTCTTAAGAATTATGTATTTAATAATATGATCCAATTAGATACCCTGATTTAGCTAAATTATTGACACCTGAAAACATTGAGTTGTTTGCTAAAGACTATGATTCTTCGATTGCCATCATTACATTATTCAAAGCCATCTTCTACAATAAGTACTAGTTTTCATCATTTACAATAGAAACACTAGATTGTCAACCGAAAATATTTAATTAATATTGTATCAAATTTATGGTAAAGCCATGAAATTCTTCATCATTTTAATTTAATAGTAGATTCAAACTGCAAAAACTCAGTAAAAATTGTCGGATTTCTAATTGAAGTAAGTATCGAAACTTTTGGCTCTTATGAGTTAAATATGTGGATAGAAGAAAATTAATCAAGGATTTTTCATCATCTACAATGATTAATCTTTTCTGGATCTTTTTAACTTATAGATATAACTCATCTTAATTTATAGACCATTGCTTTAGCATATTCCAAAATATAAAAAATTGCTATATGAATGTTTTGATTGTATATGTTAAGACCACTCAGAAACTTTAGCTTACAAGTCTGAGTTGAATTCCTATCTTGATATTTTCCTAATTTGTAAAGATACATTAAAAGATGTTATTTATGATAACTAAGGAGAAGACACTATCAATGAAAATTGTGCAACACTCATTTTAATTGGAACTCTATTGAGCAATATAGCAACATTTTTAGTTTAAGAAGCTTCAGTGGGAGATGTAAATGATTTGCAAACAATTAAAAATAAAATAAATACCATCAATATCTAGGGAAAATAATTACTATGTGAAATCTTTAACTTGAGCTGTTAAATCACTTTAATATATCCAAAAAATTCAAAAATGATGTTTGCAATCCCAGAAATTCTATTTGCCATCTCTATTTTTAATCCATCTGATGTAATTATAATCTTTTATCCTAGTTTGAGACCCTGCTTGTCACACTGATAACCAATCAAATAGGAATCATCTCAAACCCAATAATTGATCAAGTCTTTTTAGCATTTAAGAATCTCTAAGGAGAGTTATAAATTTCAAATAAAGAAGATTTTGTAAGAAGAATTAAAATAGTCTTAGAAATGTATAAATGATAAATAATATTTATTATTACAAAATTTATTCTTTAAATTATTGATAATACATTCCATTATATGTAAGATTACTCTAGAATATCTTCAATTATTAATTCAATTTTAAAGTATACTATGAAAAGTAATGATTATTCTAAAACCTGATGAAATTGCTATTCTTAATAAAAATGCATCTCTTGGAAGAATATTATTAATGTAACCAGGAATAAACAGATGAGATAATCATAATCAGTTAGAATTTGTTTGGAAAACTTTAAATAATGTAAGTCGTATTTAAAAAAAAAAATAATTTTTTTCTAAAGAAAGATAATTACTTTATTTAATTGGTTGATGTAAATAATAATACTTAAATCGAGCATTCAAATGGTAAAAATCTTAATTTCTATAAATAACAATAAGTTCAACTTATTTCTTAATTATCTGGCTTGATTAAATGACAATAGATTGGGAAGAGCTCAGTTGGTATGAATTACTTTAATCTAATTGGATCATGTTAATCAAATAAGGGAGTCGCATGAAATGTGGATCTACCAGTATCAAATTTTGCAGATCGAAATGAACTAGAATGAGGTGATGAATCTTGTATAATCTTGATTTTTTCTCGATGTGTCACTTCATATATTGATGAATTTTATTTCAATTTTTTATCCTTTTGAAATATTAATTGAAGTTTCCTGCTCATTGGACTATTCTATGATGAAACAAAGCTTTGTTGCATCAATTTATTAGTTTTAGGTGATTCTTTTGGAATTTTGATGGTATATTCTTTCTGAATTATTTTATTCAACAATAAGCGATCATTGATGACTTCTTAACCTTAGATGAGAGGATTATCTAAATCGACTTGTTGATAGTTGGGAAGCATTTTCTGATGCAAGATTACAGACTTTCTTGAATAGATTTATTACAATACTTATAGATCTCTTCTAGAGATTAATCAATGTGAGAGTTCTTCATAATATCTGTTCGTTGAGATTATGGGATGAGGTATGTTATACCCTTCCTTACTTTTCTGAGATATTAAATCTCTTGTTTCTGAGCTTGAGAGGTCTTAACAGAATCATAGAGAGAGGGCAATTAATATTTGGTTATGACTTCAAGGTTGTCCATATTTTCGGATTCCTATTGTTGCAACTTAATTTATGGTTCCATATCAAGGATACGCTTATAGTCCTACACCTTTATCATATATAACTCAGCAAAATGCGAACTCACTCTGGCATTTATGGAATAGATTCCAGCTCCGATGTCTCCTACTCCAAAGGCAGTTGATTCTCCAAGAACTTTGATCATTTGATGAACGAACTTTTTTTTATTCAATTAGAAATGTTATTCAATTTGTTGATTGATGGGTTCTTTTTTAAATATTTCTATTTCCCCTTATTTGATTACATAAATCGCATCGCATTTTTATCCTTCCTAGAAAATTAAATGACCCCTTGTAAATTCTACACTTCTGATTGACCTACAAATGTAATCAATTTAATAATTTTTCAATTGACTAAATGCATTCACTTTGCTCAAATAAAGGAGTTCGCTCTCTCTATTTCGTTTTGACTATGAAAATCCCTTAGTCAGACTCCTAGTTTATCGAGGTTCATTATTATGCTATTAGTCAATTATTTTATTAATCATATTAAATAAATTATGAATAATATTAAGTTACTTTGAGACTTGTGGTTTCATTGCATGAGTCACAAAATTAAAAAAAACTATCAAGATTTTTTAATTTAAGTTAGATATCAAAAATTAACTTTTATATATTTCATAATTTAGTTTATAATCAAATGAAAATAGGAAATGAAAGTACTTCAGAGCATGATTTGGACATATGTGGCATTTCACTGTCCTCTTCATAAACCAAATTGCCAAATTAAAGTAACAATTCTGAAGACAAGACTCAAAAAAACGAGACTGTATTTTTTCTATAAACCTTAGACTAAAAAAAACATATAAACAATTAAAGACAGAGACGATCTACAAGGTTCGGTATCGTTGAATGATTTAAATATCTTGGGACTGAAGGATTATTATTTAGGATCTAATGATAATCTTTTGGAGACAAAGTCAAAACTAAATTAAGATAATATTGAAAGTCCAGGGATGGATTTTCAATAAAACGAATAGTTAAACACCAAATTAGATCAACTAGGTTTTAAGTTAAATGAAGTGATTGGCCACTATCTTAACGAACTCACTAATCAACCAAGATTATCTTTCGATTCGTTTCCCTTGTAAAATAGTGAAAATTTAGATGAAGAACAACAACAATAGATTTTAGATTATGAATTGCAAGCTATGAGATAACGCATATATAGAGTAAGATTTTATGACTATTTTCAAAAGCAAATTGTAGATAAAATAAATCTTTCTGTTATCCAATCTGTGAGTTCTTTTGGCTCATCTTGTTAATTACCTTCATAATCTAATATTATTTAAGCAGCCTTTTCTAAAGAACTGATCAACAGCACAACTCATATCTCTTAAATATCATCAATTTCACCGCGAAAATCAATTTCACATTCCATTTTGGATTAACAATTGCAAATCCATCAAAGCATTCATTGTATATAACCAAAAACAAACAAAAACATTGAAGATTCAGCCATTCAGATGACTGAAAATGAAAAAACTAAGGAGGATTTGTAAAACAAACTAAAAATGTCTTTATGTTTAAATTAAAAATAACATTACTTCAATAATTAACTCAAAGAGGAACTTTCAAAATTGGAAGTATTTATTTAAAACTTATATATATAAGAAAAGGAATTCAATTTCAGATAATAATAATGAAGATAAAGATCACAATAACTTATATATAGAGAATCAAAGATTGAGAGAAGAAAATCTAAAATTGATCGAATTCATTGAAAAGAAGTTATGCGATTAATGTAAAACAATTCCAAAGGATTTCTGATTTAATATGCAAATCTATATTTTTTTATTTCCTAAGTTTTTTTGATTCTTTTCTAGTTACTAAGTAATAATTTTCATTGAAAAAGTACAGAGAACTATTTTGTGTTATTGCAAAAGTTGAACCTCAAAAATCTTGATTTTTAAATAATTAGTTGGAGTTTTATGATATTTTTAGATTTTATGAAATCTCTATTTAGAAATTTATAGATACCTTTATTCTTTAAGTTATATTGGATAATAATTATTAGAGTATTAAGTATTATATTAATATTGTTATTTCATGTTCATAATTATTTCGATAAGGGATGTATTAAACAAAACTTAAAATTAAATAAATGTACTTAATTAATTATGAACAGAAAATTAATTTCCATCTTTTTTATCATCTTAACTCTTGGAGGCAATTAAGCTAAGGAAGATATACCTAAATACAAAAGATGCTTGGAATATAATAAGGAAAAAATCTTTGGATGCATAAACAATCATATTACATCTGCCTTTACATTTCAAAGTGTTACTACTTTTGCTTCATTCGTAATTGCCAAAATAGCTATCTGGCTGGCTGGTTTCACAGCAATGGGCCCAGCTGCAGGTTCTTTTGCAGCTTTCTTATAATCTTTGATTGGAAATGTAGCAGCTGGCTCATTTTTTTCTTTTTTATAAGCGGTTGCTATGGGAAAATCAATTTTATTATTAATTCCTAGCTTGTGTGTTGGAACTGTAGTAGGCATAATCTATTTAGTGTTTAGTTGCTTTAGAAATGAATATTGTACTTAAGAGGAATAAGTAAAGTCCTAACCTAATCCACAAGAAAATTAACAAAGTAATGATAAGTCATCTAATGGTTCGAATAATTTGTTTGAATAAAACAATAATAAATAAGAAGAATCATTTTGGAGCTAATCATTAAATTTTATTACTAACTCCAATTCCTATACAAAAATTGCAGAGAGTATTTCAGATTTATATAATTAATTGCCTAACATGCCACAACAAGTCATAAAATTAAAAAAATAAGTTATAGACTATTCCTCGCCATTTTTAAAATTTACTAGTGATGTTTTGGAATTTTCTAGTTAAGTTGCTTCTTCTATTAAAAAATAAATTGAGGAAGGGTAAGATTAAATGGGGATTTTATATAATTAGATAACATCCACTTTTAATGACTATGTTGAAGGGATAAATGATTTGTTTGACTTTGTTTGGAGAAACAGAGAAATTATAAAAGAAGCATTTGAATATGTTATAGTTGTTCTTTAAGAATAATTTAATAAAATTATGACAATTAAAAAGTTTATAGAAGATAGGATATAATCAAAGAAACAGGATGCTTGTTAGAATAATTTTATAGAGTACCTTGCAAATTTATGATTTTAATATTATTTTTATTAATCAATAATTGAAATACTCACCTATTTACATTATTTGTATTAAATTAATAGATCATTTATTGAAGAAACAACAATTTAGTATTATCCTCTAAGAAGCTAGTCTTAAAAAGGTTGACTAAATACAATTCTTATGATTAATTCTATAGTTATAAAAATATTAACTTCTCCAACTTTTCTGATGATTTCTAGAATTGCAAAATTAACTTATGAAGTTTCTAATGAATGACAATTTACTAGAATTTTTGGGTCTAGATACAGAATATCCAGATCCTTGAGATAATTTAATACCTTTATTCTATATTTTCTAAGCTATCATAAATCCTTAAAGAACATTATATACTCTTTATAAAATCTAATCATTTAAACAATTCATAGCATTCATACTCTCCCTGATAGCAATTTCTATTCTATTCAATTCTTCATTATAATTAAATAATTAATGCTTAGTCCAATCATAATAATGAACCGAAATATATTTCATCTTTAGAAGTCTTTTATAAGTTTCTAAATCAAGAGCATCAAGGATCAATAAAAACTCTAGTATATTAGAAAATAACTTCTTTCATTTCAATAGTACATTCTTAGCTAAGCATTAAAGAGCATAACACAACAACAAAAAAGATATACTAAAACTTCATTCTTCAATTGAATAATATAAATATATTATACAACTATATTAAGCTGAATTTAAAACCTGATTTACAAGGATGGCAAGAATATGTTCAAACTCCATATACTAATTAATTAAAACAATTGAGTGATTTGCTTAACAATAGTATTGAATAACATCAACCTAAAATTAATTCAAACCCCTTCAACATTAATTTTGCTAAGAAATGCATAACTCAACAATCTCAATCTCCAAAATACAAGTAACACTAAAAATTACCTTTTAATGAATATCGAAAACAAATGAATATCAATAGATAGGCATCACCATTTATAAGGCATAATCAGTTTAACTTTAGTTAAGATAGTAAATAAGAAATCCATTCAAAGCATTACTACAATTAAAATCAAAAATAAAGTCTAGTTATTCAAAGCCCTCAAAGGTCTTAAAGAAAGCAGATTAGAAGAAAATTACTGATGATATCCAAAGATTTTAATAATTCCTAAATTTATCATATTATTTAGTTGATTAATAAGTGAAATACAAAATGTATATATATCTTAATTCTGAAAGCTCTATTTCTTTTCTAGGTTGCCAAATTGATAAAAAAAAGCATATGTAAATTAATATCTAAGTTCCAAATTAATTATTAATTATTTGATGTATATTGAAAATCTAAAATAAAAAAATTAACTAACCTTTTTTTTTCTGGGTAATTCACATTTCACTAAATTTAAGCCTAAAAATTGGCAGCAATTAAATGCATAATAAGTATATATTAAGTTATTTATAAATCACTAAATTTATATTAAAGTAATCTTTGATTTAATATTCAGATTATAACACACACTTTAAAGATCTAATAAAACAATAATATCAAATTATGGTTGAATCAAATAAAAAACTTCATACTTTATTATCCATCTCTAACTACACCACAAGTATATTACACTGTTAAATTAGGCTATATTGACAGTTTTGATCCTCTAAATCAATCAAATACGCTTATTGGAATTGACTTTCACAATTATATAATGCTTCATAAAAAATGCTGTCCAAAATGTTTGATATTCTTGGAACTTTTTACATCAAAAAAAGATCAGACCTTTTAATGTACTAATTGTTAATGGATGATTGAACTGAAAATCACATTGCTGTATACTCTTGTAAATTGTCTCTAAATTACACTAATGTTGTCTTTGTTTCCGATTATAGCTTTTGCTCTCTCAATTCAAAAAACTGAAGATGTTATGTAAAGAATAGAGAGAAAAATTGACAGCATAACCATTATAATTATTGTTAATTTGCTTTTTAGCATCCCTATGTTCATACTTGGACTAATCATTTGCTTATTTCTTGCACCCTATAAAATCTTACTAGCCTTTTCAGAAGCTGTTAAACAAAGGGATTTCAATATAATCAAAAGAGTCTTCTCATGATATTGATTTTGAATAAATGTGTTAATTCATTATTACGCAATTAAATTGTATTTAATATCTCGATATTTGTTTGATTATACAAAAAATGATGCAACATTAATTTTATATATATAAAATAATTTTCATATATATTATTACTTTTAGCACATTGCTTTTAATTTTTCTAGTTACAACATAATTGCTATCAATTTAAAATAATAATAATCAACAGAAAAATCAATGTGTAAATTAAGAATTTCAGATTGTTAATTGAATTTAACTCAAAATTATACTATCTGAGAAATAAGCGGGGTATAAAAATATAGAGATAGGGAGATAGGAAAGATGAAACCAAAAATAGTTTTATATTTATTAATTCAAACTATTTTTCTAATTACAACACCTTTTATTGAGGATAATAAAGTGTACTTTGGTTTTTAATTTATAGAGTAATAGAATTTTTATTCGGGCAACGTGTGGTAATTTATTAGTCTTCTTACATTTAACTATCTTTATTCCTCCCTGAACTGTTTCAATAATTTTAAATATATATAAATATTTAGGAATTAAACATGTTTTTCTAGTGTTTTTTCATATTAATAATATAGAGATATACTTTATCTCTACTTATTAGAACTTTTTTCTCACTTTAAAACAAAAATATCACAAAAGTTTTAAATTTATCCCTTGTTTTTTGACTTGTCTTAATATAATATTAATTGATATAGAATTTATTTAGTAATATAAGAAGTTAATAAATTTTTATTACTTTTGTGAATTAAAATTCCAATTATAAGTTTTGCAAATTTAAAATTATATGAGAGAGAGAATGGAATCAAACAGACCAAGGAATCTCTAATAAATTAAATTTATTATTTAAAGTTATTGATTAAATATTAAAATAATGACCACAGTTAATGCTCCTAAAATTAGTGAATACAAGGAAGCTACTCGTATCGAAAGAGTGGGTGCTTAATCTCATATCAGAGGTCTAGGTTTAGACGGTGACCTTGAGCCAAGAAATATTTCACAAGGTATGGTGGGATAGGTATTCAATAATTTAAAATTAAAACCTAGAAAAAAGCCAGAAAAGCAGCAGGTATCATCCTTAACACTATTCGTGCTGGTAAAATAGCAGGAAGGAGTATTTTGATTGCAGGATAACCAGGTACAGGTAAGACAGCTATTGCTATGGGTGTTGCAAAAGCATTAGGAAATGATATTCCCTTTACAGCCATGGCAGGTTCAGAAATTTTCAGTCTTTAGATGTCAAAGACTGAATCTCTTACTTAAGCATTTAGAAGATCAATTGGTGTGAGAATTAAAGAAGAAACAGAAATTGTGGAGGGAGAAGTTGTAGAAATTGAAATTGATAAATCTGCAACTTCTGGAGCTAAAACTGGAAAGATCACTTTGAAAACTACAGAAATGGAAACAGTTTATGATTTAGGTGCAAAGATGATAGAATCAATTACAAAAGAGAAGATCACATCGGGAGATGTTATAACTATTGATAAAGTTTCTGGAAGAATTAGTAAATTGGGAAGATCATTTTCAAAGGCATCTGAATTCGATGCTCTTGGAGCATAAACAAGACATGTTTAATGTCCAGAGGGAGAAATTGAAAAAAGAAAGGAAGTGGTTCATACAGTCACATTACATGAAATAGATGTCATAAATTCTAGACAAAAAGGGTTCTTAGACTTATTCTCAGGTGACACAGGAGAAATAGATTCAGAAATAAGAGATTAAATAGATTCAAAAGTGGCTGAATGGAAAGAAGAAGGAAAGGCTGACATTGTACCAGGAGTCTTGTTTATTGATGAAGTCCACATGTTAGATATTGAGTGTTTTTCATTCCTTAACAGAGCCTTAGAATCCGATAAAGCACCCATTGTCATCTTGGCTACTAACAGAGGAATAACAAATATTCGTGGAACTACTTATAAAGGGTACTTAAGATAATTTATTATTTAGACCTCACGGTTTACCAATAGATTTATTGGATAGATGCTTAATTATCTAGACTGAACCATACAATGAAGCAGAAATAAGAAGCATTCTTGAAATAAGGTAAAAATGCGATTTATTCTTAGATGTGAAGAAGAAGATGTTGAAATGACTGAAGAGGCAAAGGAAGTATTAACTAAAATAGGAGTGGATACAACTTTAAGATATGCTATTTAATTAATTACAACTGCTAATTTAGTAGCATAGAAGAGAAAATCAAATGAAGTCGATGTTGAAGATGTCAGAAGGGTATAATTTAATTTAAACTTAGGTTTATTCTATGTTCATTGACCATGTTAGATCCACATAATATTTACGAGATCATTAAGCAGAGTACATGTTTGATGAATACTAAAAGTAAACATAAAAGATGTAGGTTGAATGATATATAAATATTCATATAAATATATACCATTTTTGACCTCCATCTTCTAAAGTGTCTGGTTTTCCTTTTAACACATAATTGTTAACAAACTTCCTTGTTTCTCTCTTTGCATCCATTATTAGTCAATACTATAAAGTAGCCAAATAGGGTAGACTGAATTCTTCCTGAAACTGCATATCATTAGTTATAAAAACAAACTGGAGTCATTCTAATATTATTTTTTACAATAATTATTTTTCAAATGTCAGCTCCTTAAATTATAATTGAACAGCAATCTCAACTCAATAGTCCAATCGAAGTAGATGGAGCTGTTTATGTGGCTGCATAAAATGGAGAAATAATTTAATACAAGGATGAATAATCTAAAGTATGATTTACATTCTCAAAACAGACATTTTTTCATGTAGCTAGTCAACCTCACTCAATAAAAATGGATAATAAGAACAAAGTGTTTTACGTAGCTAACATGGCTAGATAATGCATTTAGAGGTTTAGTCAAGATGAGAACAACGATGAAATTATTGATTTCATAAATGAGTTTGAAGGAATGCCTCTTCTTGGTCCGAATTCCATTTTGCTCTCTCCTAAAAATAGTAATTCACTCAATAACCCTTAGACATGGTATTCTTCACTGATTCTGGACCTTTTGGAGAAACTGCAATAGATAACTGCAAAGGATCATTGTTTGCAGCAGATCTGGAAAATTTAACATGTAAAGCCTTAGCATTGTATTGTCTTTCATTTCCCAGTGGAATATGTATGGGAAATGACGAGAAAACCATTTACTTGTGTGAAACAGGAAAGAATAGAATTCTCAGATTTGTTTAGGCAAATGCTGGGATATACTACTTTAGGTATCAGCTTCCCCATAAATTTAGCGTTTATATTCAATTTTAAGGGAGGTTCGGTCCAATGGCTTGTGCTGTTTCATCAACTGATCTCTTGTACGTAGCCAGATATGAATTCGCTTAAGTGACTGAGGATGGACTGATTAGTGTGTATAATCAGAATGGCATTAATATCGATAATATAATATTGCCTCAATATCCTGAATTGACAGGAATGACATTTTCGGTGTAAGCTTAAATTTTTGTATAATCTAGATTACAACCAGGGGTATTGTACATAACTGAAAATTCTTAGAAGGGGAAGTGCCTGAAGCTGAATGTGACACCGCCTGACAAAAAGGACAAGGATAAATTTAAGTGATGTGATGCCTTATAAATTATATAATTGACTAATTTAATCTGGGAATAGAAATTTCAAAATGGTTTCAATAAGTTTCGATTTCTATCCACATTTACTAGATTCGAAAGGAATTCTAAATTCATTCATCCTTAAATGATAAGAAATTAATTTAGATTTCATTTTTAGTATTAATTAATTAATTATATAAAAAATAGTACAAGATTTGAACAATATAATAATAATATAAATTATTTATACTCAAACAAGAAAAAGCTTGGTATTCTTTTCCATGGGCATATTGAATATATTTGATTTGTTATTTATTCGCATAGTCTTAATTTATTCCATGGTAAATACGAAAGAAACATTTTTATTTGAAGGTCTTCCAATGAGAAGATCAAAAATAGGTCGAATTTTGGAAGTTTCATTTGGACGAGTTTTCAAACAACTTACCTTTAAAATACCATTTAATTTAGATGGCATAAACTATTTTTCATTTTATTTCTTTTATCTAGGGGTCAGTGACATCTTTTGTTAGGCTTAATATTTATCCCCTTGTTTTTCATAAATACTTCTTTGAGTACAACGATCTCGATTATTTAACTTGTCGATTGGAAGTTACTGATTCCTATGAGTTAATTTCTTATTTTGACGTTCAAGAAAAGGGTACTTTTAAATTTAAAGGTGTAAGTTCCCATCAGTTTAGACTGGTTTTTAGTCTTTAAAGGTTCTGAATACATTATTCTGCTCTTGGGATTCTGCACTATAATGTCCTCCCATGAATTTATAATTTGGAGATGAAATAGGTTAATTCGCAGATTCTACACTAGAGAGGGATTGTGTGCTAGCTTCACTAAATTAAAAAAAGTTGGTAGGAAAGGCTAGAACGTCAATTATTTTGTCATCTTCGTCAGAATTGATTGTTTATTGAGAGTCGAAGCAACATTGTTTTTGCATTAACAAATTATTTATTTGAAAAATAGATTAGAAATTAGGATATGGATTAATATAAATGGTTGTTAGTAAGTTCAAGAAAAGCAAAATTAATTGATAAATAAACAATAAAATAAAAAGAATTTAGTATCTTAATTTTCACTTTAAATAGAAACCATATATGGAATTATTGCAGAATATACTGAGGGTTGTGAGAGTGCAAATGATAATTTGGAACTGAAGAATGTAAAATCGTTTTTCTTCTACAATCTATAATTTGGAGATGAAAATTGTAAAATATTAAATTAAATTAATTTAATAATATTAAGTTGTGTCATTTTGGGAGATGATGAGTAGTGGTGGCATCTCTTTGGTGTGAAGCAGTTAGGAGAGCCTCAAAAGTTTATAATAATAATCTATTTGACAAAACTGGTTATACAGGGATGAAACGGTGTAAAGGAACCAAGGGCAGGGTAGGGGTATGAGGATTGAAATGGTAGACTTTAAGTAAGTGGAAATGAATTTGGAGTGATTAATATAATTATAAATTATGAATCCTATTGACACCAGACAAATATTGAATTGGGATCAAGTCAAGGTGCATCTACAGCCCAATTTATGCATTGAATGCCAATTGGTTCCTTAATAACCTCTTCAGTGTTATCGATGTCAGAAACTGCTGTGCTAGACTTGTCACGGAGATCTAAAATAGAAATCGAGAGGGCCAAAAATATTTTGTTAGAAATGCAAAGCTCTCAATTATTTCAATCCTGCTAACAATGCCATTTACCAGAGTTACAGAGATATGGTAATTGGATGTGTAAATCGTCGATACGGTTGTAAAGTGACACTGGACTACAAGAAGTATTAGAAGCATGTTGAGGAGTGTGAGTTTCAACGTATACCGTGTCCATCTCCTGGGTGTTTCGTAACAACATTGAAACGAGCAAAGGGCGATCATTTGCAGGTGTGCGAATACGTGATTGAAACATGTTAGTATTGTAATAAGCAATTCAATCGGAAATCGATGGCTTATCATCAAGTAAGAGTTTGTTATAATGAAATGATAGGAAAAATGTAATGGAAAGGATGTGCAACAGATTGATTTGGCATCACTAAAGTCGGACTTCCTACGACTGAGGAGCAAATTGGATGCTGCCATTTCACAATTCGAGTAATCAGCTGAAATCGCCCTGCTAGAATAGAAGGTCATCAAATAGTAGTTAGAGATCCAACAATTGAAGAATAATATTAATTAATGAGTTATTAAGAATTTGATTCTCTTCGCTCCAGACGAATGTAAGTCTTTTCAATAGTAGGGCATTTTCACTGCACAAGCAACGATTAGCCAGCATCAAGGGATACGAGAATAAACAGATTTCCAGTGTGGTGGCCAAAGTCGAGAGAATGAGATCCGATTCCATTAACAGACGTAAGTAGGTAGAACAATAACAGCTCGGAGAAGAAAATCAACGCATAAAGTATTTAGGTCTTCCCTAATTTTAGAATTAAGTTGATGGAAATAGCAAATGAAAAGAAGGCATTATCTTAACAGGTCAAATTATGCTAAGCCAAAAAGAAGTTATAACAATTAATTAGACATTAGTAGAATATGATGGAGAATCTCATTTTGATGAAGAAGATCACCAACGTGTATTTATTTCAGTTCATCTAGAACTTCATCCATCACTCATCGAGTCTAATAATAAGATTTTCACCTCAGTAAATTCAAACAGCTTGACAGATATCTTCAAGATGATGATAAGAGTTTTCTTAAGTAACATTTATCCATATTCTCAAAGACCTTCACTCCTCCAGAGTCCCAACCATTCTTAATAAAATTCATAACACACTTAAAATACAAAAACTCTGGATGCCACTCACATCAAGTTGTCAGAATTAAGAGTTTATTCAAATGGATAATTACTTCAATGAAATATATAATAAGAAAACAATCAAATTTCTTAAGTTATCAGACACTCTCTCTTAAACAATGGTTCATCCTCCTCCTATCTTTCTTCAGATTTGATCTCCTCAAGTTTCTTTTTATTACTTCGTTATTTTGGAACTTAAACAACATTTTTGAAATGATCCATCAATTTATGAATTTATTCAGAAGAATGATTGAATTTCAACTTCTCATATTTCAAGAACTACTTAAATTTGACATTGAAATCCTTCTTTTCATACACCAATGCTCTATCTATAAACTGTTGACCCAATTCCTATGAATACACCTATTCAAAGAAGATGGTTCCAAAGTATTTCTAATTGGTTTTGTAACTCATCTCTGCAACTGTAATGTTGAACCGTTTCTCAAGATACTTGTAAATGAAGTCTGTCTTGTTCTTCTCCTATTAAGCTGAAACTTGTCTCTCTGAATTGCTATCAAACGAACTGATCTGAGGATACAACAAGGTTCCTCTTCTGTCCACACAAAGCGAAAGTTGAGGAGCAAGTACAGTTTGTTTATACCAACCGACTAATTAGCCCCACGCAAATAAGGAAGAGTAGGTCTTCCCCTCTGCCTTGCATTTCCTCTTGATCAAGCCTACTTTACCCCATTCGAGATCGTCTATTGGAGGAGACTGAAAGCCTTTATATTCTGTGGGTTTGAAGTATGTGTATGTGAATGCCATCATCTATAAGATCAAAGACAACCCTTCATAGTAGAAGGATTACTTCTATTGTAATAGTAAATGTGAGAGTACTAAGAATAGTAATCTTGTTAGTAATAATTATTCTTGAACATCATACAAATGTCTCTTATCTTGAATAAGAACAATCAATTCCATCAGCTTTTTCAATCCATGTTTCTAAAACAACTAATAAAGTTCATTTGATAATAAAGATTCATTAGTCATCCCCCAGAAATTCATGATGAGATCCTCGTTAGTAATTTTGGTTAATGGAGGTTCTACTGTATCACTCTACTTTAGGAAAAACTTAATCTTATCTAAGGTAAAAATTAAGTTCTGTATTCTTTCTTCAGAATGTAATTAAGCAGTAAATTAATTCCATTTTTCAGTTTCCTCATTGAGAATAAATTTAGTATCCAATTCAGCCTTATATATTATGTACCTAAGATTAATTCAATATATACTCTTCATCTATGAAAACAAGTAATTAGCATATCCAGCATTTTAACCAAAATGGACAACCTGTTAATAGACTGGATCCAATCTTATATTTGTCTAGTAGACTCTAATCAATTTTGAAGTTATCAAGACAAGAGTTAAAGAGGATCGCATTTCTCTTAAGGAAGCAATGAGTTCTGTCTAAAATGGCATTGTATTCTCTTTGATTGGATAATCCCAAATAATATTTCTTACAATTTTCACTTCCACATAAGCATAAGGCTTACAATTGTTCTTGTTTACTCTCAGTGAATGAACAATAATCAAAAGTCAATTCTTCTCCAAATTATATATCACGCATAGCATACATCCCAATGACATAAGTGCCATTGCTGACTGTAGTGACAGTGCCACAATTGGGATTACATGAGTGACTTAATCTAGATGAAAAGTTGCCTTTGTTGATTGGGTCAACGAAGAGTATATCGATGCCATCCTCATCATCGAGATGTCTATCCAACATGATATTATAAAAGTCTGGGAGAATATCCTTTTTGTTTTGTTCTTTCATTTGTTTTTTAATAAAGTCCTGCTTTTCATACCATCTCCAGGGCTAGTAGATTTCACCTAAATATGGTATGATAAGAGAATTAGTTTTGATGCCGAATTTGTTTACACAAACCAGACCACATCCCTTAGTGTGGATACGGAATCCTCCTCCATCAAGTTTGATGACTCTTTTGATTGATTTGGCCATCTTTCTATCATCCTTATTATATAGACTGGAAAGCATTCTGGACTCTCGTATGATGTAATCACATGCCAATCCCATATCATAGCCTCTCTCTTTATCGTTTGGTCTATTGATGGCCAATATCAATTTCTCAATAAATTGGTTCTTCTGAGACTCGACATAGTTCAACGGCAATATGTTGATAATCACATTCCTAGTGTAAACATCAATGCCCCAACACAAGGTTTCCTTAAATAAATATATGACATTATCGTACTTCCACATCTGCGTTATCCCCAAAATTTGTTCTATTAGTTAAATATTATTTTAATTAAATCTGCATATTTGAACACGGTCTATCAGTTCCTTCATGTTCTCTACATTCAATTCTATTACTTCTATTGGGACATTCGGAATCCCATTTGATTTCTGAATAATTGAAAGTTCCCATTCTGCTCAAATCGAAACAAACACAATCACTCTTGCATTTAACTGGAATTTTCTTGCTTGATAACTTTTCCTTAATCTGAGAAATGTGGGGCTCCTCATTTGGATTAGGTTCAAAATCTTGGATTTCTATGTAGGTACGTATTTCCTTCTTTTCAGGCACAACGGGCCAAATGGTGGAGAATACTTTAAATTCGGTATTCATTTAAAGAATATTGTATACTTCCTCCTTAATGAGTTCAGAGAATTCTTGAATCACTGTTCTTATCTTTGGCTTCGCATCATCCCAGACCCTGGACAAATAATAGTAGGATTATTGGTTTCGGCATTTCAGGTAAATGTTACCAAATAATTTATGCAAATCCTTTATTATTTCTTAAATATCCCAATACTACCGGTATTCCACTCTTTTTCTGAATTGATGCAAATAACACAAATTGCTCTTGAAATTGATAGGCTATTCTTTTACTGTATTATACCTTCATTAATTGCGCTGCCTCGTCGTACTAATACTCATACTCCTTGTCAAACCATTCTCTATATGAGTCTTTTGGATTGCCCTCGGTATTCTCAAACTCTGCAATTAAACCACTCAATTCCTCACTATCCAAAATATTCCTCGGATCACTCTGAACCAACTAATCCACAACTGTTTCCAAGTGTTTCCATGCATCTTCTCTCTTAACAACTTGAGTTTTCACTTTTTTCTTATTCTCCACCATTCCCACCATATTATTTTTCTTCCTCTATTTTTTTATCTATTTCGAAATCGAGTCGCTCTTCTTCTCCTCCTCGGCACTACTGCTTTGTTTCACCTTCATTCCCTTTGCACGCTTCAAACTCATCTCTATATTAATTTTAATTTTATATGGGAATTCCATAACCAAAACAAACTCAATCCCAACTTTTTGAAGAAACCCTCAAATAATTCGACATAATTGACAAATAATCTACATACGTACTATTTCAGAATAATTCTACAATGCAAAAGTTAGAATATTGGACTTTCAAGTATCATGATGAGGACTCCTTCAAGAGAGCAGTAAAAGATCTGACTCCTCTGAGAACCTGTCAAACTCTGCTCCAAATCTTCAAACAAAACACCTTGACTCACGATGAATTCTGTTCTACATTCTATGAACTCCAATTACTCGTTGAACATCCAATCCAAAGTTTTGCAGAGTACCTTCAAAATAGAGGACAACATGATTACTCATCTAAAGAATTGTATCATCTGATTGATTGCGTAGTGTTCGCTCAATTAAACCTCGATAAGAAACAATACATAGGATTCAATAATCTATGGCAAGGTGAAAATGATGTCTGGAAATTGAGAAGCTTTGATTACTCCTACCGACCCATTGACTTCTGGGGAAAACAAATACCCTACTTGTATCCAGCACCAGAAGACTTCAAACAGGATCCCTCGCTTAAGTATTCCCTTGAAAAATCAACCGTCTTCACCTTTGGCATGCTCCTTCTCCATGTTGCATTAGGTATTACATCAGCATAACTAAGCATAGCCAAATCATGCGACTCACTTTACCAGAACAATACTATAGATCATCAAAGAATGACAACTAGAATTGCTGAATTCTACAAAAATTATCCCACCACTCTTGCAGATATTATTGCCAATATGCTCTAATTCGATCCTAATCAAAGATGCACTTACCAAGATATTCAAAATATTCTGAAAGAAGCTCAACAATGTAAGATAACTGATAGCACTAATCTACTCTTGAAGATGCACAAACAGAGCAATAGCTAATCTAAATTATAAGGAAACCCTTATAAATCTCCTGTAGAAACCTCAAGATTGATGAATATTCCACTCTATCCAGAATAAACTTTTTTAAATTCTCAATCAATCCCTGGAAATAATAGTTTACCAAATCATACTAATCCATTACAATCCAATAATTAATAATTGATATCCACCATCTCCTAACAATAATAGATAGACAATAAAGAACCTTAGACTCTTTTACAAAACTGGAGTCAATCAAGGTCAGGTAAATTATAATTTGGTGATGGAAGATACTACGAGGGAGAGATCATGAATGAATAAATGAATGGTAAAGGTGTTCTGTATAATTCTGATTCTACGGTTGGGTATGATGGTGAATTTTTAAATGGTTAATTCCATGGGGTTGGAGTTTAATTCAATGAAAATCCTGATATCATGGATACTTTCCTTAATATTAATGAATTTCCTGGTATTTTGAATTATTGGGTAAAATATGAGGGTGAATTCTCTTAAAATAAGTATTTTGCATATCAGTATTAGAAAACATGGAATCGGAAGTATTACATTCTCAAACAGTGATTGTTACATAGGGGGATTTCAGAAAGATTAAATGAACGGAAGAGGCACTTACACTTAAAAATATGGGTAAACTTATATTGGGTTTTGGGAATGTAATAAACTAAAATATTGATTCATTATTTATTTATTTTAATATGGAAATTGAAGAGTCTTATCAAGAGGCTAGATAAATTTTAAGTCAGAATTTAGAAAAAGGCAGAGCCAAATTAAGTCCTGATGAAAAACTAAAATGTGATATTGCTTAGGCTATCATTTATGAACATGACCAAAAAAGATTATAGGCTGCTTCTATCTTCTATAATTTAAGCTAAAAGAAACCAGAATACTTTTAAAGAGCCATCATCAATGGATTGACTGCTCCTGCTTCTGCAAAGAGACAGGCACTTCTTCTCACAATCTATAGGGACAGCCGAATTTAAAAGTCAAAATGGCTTCCTTTTATTAAATCTAAGTACTTTGGTTTAAATTATTTATTCTAGTGTACTTTAGGATCTATTAAAGTGGAATGATATTGAAAATTTCGCCAGAGAAACTAAAGTAAATCCCAATTTATTTTGTGAACATATCATCACAGCTATTAGTCGATTTTACAGCAACATCTCCATATAGAAACTGGCTCAGTATTGTAAATTGAAATAGGAAGAAGCTTATGAACTTTTAGAGAACATGATCATCACGGAGAGACTACAGGCCTAAATTGATCAATAATAAGGATATATCTAATTTTAACATAAGGAATAATGCACAATAGAAGAATTCTGTACAAATTTGTATAGTTTATGCTAATGAATAATTATCTACAATTATAATTCATTAATAATAATTGAATTCCTCTCTAATGTTTAATTTTAATTATGAAAAGCTTTCATTCATATTATTATAACATTTGAAAACACCTGAAATCATCCATTGTCCTGTATTCGTCTTTTCCATACATTGTTAGAAATCATCCTTCAATAATTAAAATTAATTCTAAACGAATTTATCTGCATCTTTCAAACCTTAAGTGCATTCGATTACACAAAATCTTATTGACTGTCTATCCTTAAAAATATCATCATAACAACGATTCCTAAGACAATTGGTGATCTAACTCTCATATTAAATATCTACTTTATTTTGTAACACCGAATATTCAAGCAATAAGAACTTGTTCACCTCTGTTATATTCTTATTGTATTCGATATAAAGATCGGCAGCTGTCTACTTTTCTTGTTCATTCAAGATATCCTTTTCAAAGAATTTTTGAGCGTTATCATCGATAGTGTTTTTTAAATTATGTAAATATGGATATTCTCCCTCTTTAGCTGTCCTCATTAATATTAAATATAAAAATTCATTCTCTATATTTATGCTACTTGATCATGTTCTAGATTTCATCAAGTACCTTTATTTTACTTTATTGAACGTATTTTTATTAAACTACCGTATTTTTCAAAGCTTCTCTCTCCCCAAGCAATTTTTCATTTTCCAAAGATTTCACTTTTTCTTCAAGCTAAAATTGATTATTGAAATATAAATTACAAATTTTTATTCATTCTCTAGATTCTTTGAATTCTATTTGCTCTTCAGATACTTTGCTTTGAATTAATTAGTATGTTCTTCTTGTTATTATAACTATCTTTTCAAATCAGAAGCATTTCGCTTCCATTCATTTGCCTCTTCCCTAGCAACATGCACTTCTGTAACCAGAGAATCAACCTTCTTCTCAATATGTAAGATCTCCTACAAATTGTAAATGATGTATTTATACTTATTCTTATTATTGTCTCATGTAGTCAATCTCTCTATCTTGTTCGTATAACAAATGCTATAATTTTCTATTCTCTTATTCACAAATCTCAATTTCATGATGTAATCTTTATTTCTCTTTCTAATCGATCTAGTATTGAACATCATATTTTGATATTTTTTCATCCTAAATTTAGAGACTCTATCTATATTTCTCCATTTCTCCTTTAAGATCTCTTACTTCTTGAACTTTAAATTAAGTCTCATTGAGTGCTTAATCAGTTTTGTGTTTCTACTCCTCAAGTTAAGAATGCAACCTCATCTATTCACCTTGTAAGTCTTATATTTGTTTATTAACTATAATATCTTCTTTTGATTTTTCTTGTAATTTCTACTCTAATTGCTAGATATAGGATTGCATCTATTTAGTTTTTTATTTCTTTTTCTACAATGTCTCTTGCAATTCACCAATCAATCCTTGTTTCTCTTAATCTAATTTCCCCTACAACATTTGATATCTCGTATCAGCTTATCTTAATTGTTCCTCTAAGTCTTAAACTCTCTTCCCTTAATTTTCTATTGTAATTTACAAAATCTTTTTCTCATCCATAAATTCTTAAATTTTAGCTCTTATTTTATTTGTGTTTTCCCTCTCTTCTTAAATCATCATTTCTAAATATCTTCTATCTTCCTCCTTTTAATCCAGCAGCTATTTAAAATGCTCATTTTCATCACTCAAACAAATTAGTCTCTTTTCTGAATCTTTTCTAATGAATCATTAATCAATTAATCTTACATTTCAATTGAGAAGTCCTCACACAATTTCTACACTCTGTCCAATTCTTATTGGAATCCTAGTCTCTAATCTTCGAACTTACTCTAAACACAACATCAAATGTAATTTTACATCATTCTTTTTTTGAGATTCTTTTAGTAATTGAATTTTTGCTTTCTTTTTCATCAATTTCTATTTAGCCTATGATAATTAGGCTTTTAGTTCTTCAGCAGTTCGTGTTTGTTAATCTTCTTTCAAAATCTATTCCTTCTATTCTTGCAATTGATTATACAGATTCTCCTATTATTCTCTTAGTTCCTTCTCATACTTTTCGATAAGATCATCTTTGCCTCTAATTGTGGATTCCAGTTCCTTTGTTTGATCAATATATTCCTTAAGAGTTATCTATTTTAATTATTAATTCAATTTTATACTTTAAGCTCTTTATTTAAACTTCTCATTTTGTTATACTTGTCTCTTGATACGTACTCCTTTTCTTTGTCCTCCTTGTAATTTTTGTCAGAACGTATTGTAGTATCATTCTTCCCGCCCGATTAACACAATTAATCGATCACTTATTTCGAACGATTATATCTCTCCAACAATCGTGAAAAGTCCTTTTCTATCTTTTCTGTTTGACCATCTCTCAAATTCATTTTTAATATTCAAATTTATTAACTGATTTAAATTATGTAAATAACAATTATTTTATCAATTACAACCTTATCTCAATCAGAGTGATCCTACTCAGTTACATTCTATCTTCATCTATGGCTCTGATAATAGAAGAAAGTGAAAAAATAATAGGATTAATGTAATTAGTTTTATTACAAAATAATTTAAAAATTCATATATTATATATGAATATCAAATTTTGTACTATCATTCATGTTCCTCTTATTGCTAATTAGATTTATAATAATTTTGATTATATTATTAAAATGAAAATGCTTAGCTTTGTTCCTTAGGCAATGAATTTTATAATTGCTATTTAAGTAACTTATCAGTAGTCAGCTATAGCTAGGTTTACATCTCAATATTTTATTCACGCAAATATTAATTTTCAACTTCCAATTATTGTAACTTGTCTTTCAATTCAGTCAACTCCTCAATCAGATTATTCTAATCGGAACCAATCTTCTATCCCTCCTATACTTATTGGGAATCACTTGATTTCCTGCTCTTAATTTATTGATACTCGATCTCGTTCCTATAATTCTTATATCGAATTTTCCATTTTTCTTTTTTCTCTTAAACTTTACCTAATTGCTTGAGCTGCTCTTATAACTTCTTATTGCTCTCAGTTAATTGATTTATCTGGCTTTGGTGAAGATTGTTGTCATTCTCCAATTATTTTATCTTGTCCTCCTTTGATGTGCCTTTCGTTTAAATTTCCACCAATTTTTAATAGAAAGAATTCCTCTCCACTTTTATTTCCTAATAATTATCTTGGATGATTTTGTATTGCAATTTCATTTCTTATAGCTATTACTTCATTGATTCATTTTATTCTGATAATTGTTTTATTTACTATTCCAAATTATTATCGGATTCCAGAGTTTTTTCCATGCATCTGAACTTATGATACTATTCCAAATAGCTCTAGTTTTTCTATCTGCTTTTAATAAATAATTACTTGTAAGTGTACTATAGTTTCTATATTTCATGCTATTGTCTTATTGCTTAAATTTATTGCTTTAATAATAGGTTTTCCATTTCACAATCATGTAGGGCGGATGATTTCCTAATGTATTGGTTATTTAAATCATCCAATTCTAGCTCTAACAATTTCCTTTGCTAATTTGATCTATGCAATTCCTATTCAAGTTGATTACATTTTATTATCTGATCTGTGTTACACTTAAAAGGAGACTTAGAAGTGCAGGACTCCTAAAACGAAGCCCGAGTTCCTCTTGACGTATTTAGAGTGAGATTGAACTTTTTTTTTAACGGACTAGATTACATTTTATAATTATTTTTACAGAAGCAAAATAGTTCATTTGATTATTTTTCAATATTTTTACTCATTACATAACGAACCACCATTAGGGTTCACAATATTTTATTATCTCAGAATAATGTAATAGTTTAAGAAGAAGGTTCTTAATATTATTAAGCTAAGTATTTGTAATTCAGATTGGAGATACAAATTATTGGTTATTATATTATTAATTTTTATATTGAATCAGTGAATTGAATAACTTTAAGTATTAATTACGAATAAATAAAAACAAATTAAAATCATTAGAAAATAGTTCCTTTCAGGAATCGATTTCGATGCTTTTTTCAGTAATTTGATTTAAACTGCTCGAAGTTTAGAGATGTAACCTCTTGATTCTTCTGAGTGTCTTTAATTTTTGAGAGACTTAAGTTATTGCATCTCTTCTGTCTACTAACTTGTCATTAACATCTTGACGCATAATTATCATTTTGAGTATTGATTTTTCCTCTTTGGCGATATATTTTTGATCATAGAGAGTTTGCACATACTTAAGAGCATTTTAGAAGTAGGTTTGTGTCATTTAAGAAAAATTGATTTTTATATTATATAATTTTAAATTATATCAAATTAAGTTAAAAGGGGATTTTATTTTTAGTTTATTTTTGGAAAATTAATTGTATTTTGGATATATATTGGTGATAAAATAATGCGTATTAATTTTATGTTATTTATTTTAAGATGCGCAATATTGGCGATGTTGGTGAAAAAAAATTATATATGGCAAGAATTCTAGAAGCATTTCTCATATTCTAAATAACTAATAATTGGTTAATATATGGTTTTGGAGAAAATATATACACACAAATCTCACTGAAATATTTTTAAACAGGACTTTCAAAACACCTCTTCATCGGTCTCCTCATCAATTATAAGGAGCGAGGCCTACTTGATCGTGGACTCCCTTCTGTATTTTCTAATTAATTATAAAAAAAAGAAAGAGAGTTATTCTGCACTAATTGTAGAGGGTATTTTAAATTCATTCCTAACTATTAGATCTTTCAGGATAAGTTTCTCCTCCTCATTAACAAGTTTAAGTTCACCAAGGGAGCGCAAGGTTTAAAAACACATCCTAAAAAAGGATTCATTCATCATTAATAATATTAATATGCTCTTTTTTTTATTGTGCTGAATTTAAATTAATTGAGCCAACTCTTTTATTAATACATATAATAATATTTCTATTAAGTGTGATTAGTAAGAATCGTTCTATTTAATACATTCGTAATAACTATTCCTTTTCATTTTTAGCTGAATCACACTTCTAGTATTGTATTCGTTACAAATTTGATAAAAGTACTGCATTCGCTTAGAAACTATCAGGAAGCATCTAATGAGTGTTTATTTTAAATGAAGAAAACGATGTTATCAAAGTTAGTTGCAAAATAATGAACTTAATTAGAAACATATTTAAATCCATTTAAGCATTTACAAGTTTTTATTTTCCTTTCTTTCTTTCATAAATAATCTTAGAAGAGAGCTATGAGAATGCAATTTAATAGGAGAGGTGATTTATTCAGGAATGATTAATATTTTAATATTATTTTAGCAAATAAACCGAAATTAGAATATTTTAACTTTTTTATTTGTAACAATATCTAATCTGAAAAATAAATCACAAAGTAAATATACTTTAAATAATATTGATAAAAAAGAAATAATTCAAGATCCCAAAATAATATTTTTGAACATTTCCATTCTTAGACTGCTTCTTTCTTCAGTCCTTATACTTGATTCGAACAACTATTTCTTAACATCATGAAGCTTGATCATCCTTTCCTCTACAGTCTATTTGCAAATTAATCTATAAACATGTGTCTCTTTTGTCTAACCAATTCTATAAACTCTTTCTATAGCCTATTCTTCTACAGCAGGATTCCTTTCATGATTTATTAATAAATTTACCACCAAGGATCTATCATAATGACATGATTGGCAGAAGTTAAATTTAATCCAACCCCACCAGCTTTGAGTGAAATTATAAATATCCTGTATTCATCGTCCTCTTTGAAAGTCTTCAACACTTCGGCTCTCTCCTATTATGGCATACTTCCATCCAATCTCTAAAAATATCAATCAATAATTTACTAAATGCTTAATT
This sequence comes from Paramecium tetraurelia, assembly GCF_000165425.1. Taxonomy (NCBI): domain Eukaryota; phylum Ciliophora; class Oligohymenophorea; order Peniculida; family Parameciidae; genus Paramecium; species Paramecium tetraurelia. The sequence continues at coordinate 60,797 of NW_001799488.1, read as the reverse complement.
TTCTAATTATCAAGATCAAATTCAATCATTTGTATCATGCCAATAAATTGAGTGAATATCACACATTTTTCATTCTTTGGAATAGCGTCCAATATTTGCATTACTTTTTCTATTTTACTTGATCTTTTATAGTTCTCCTTCCAATTTAAACTAAATGAACTCTCCCTAGGCAAAGTCATAGTATCCTATTTGGTTAAATATTTCCTGCAATACGGACATTCACTGGAATTAGCTAAAATACCATATAAACATAATCGACAAAGAAAATGCAAACAAATAGTGACAATTGTATCTTCAACCTATTCTAAACATACAGGACATGGTGGAATATCATTTTCTTTGACTCTCCTCAAAACTTCTTGTTTATATTATTGTTGATCTTAACAGATCTAAACTTATTAATTGTTCATTAACAGTTCCTCTTAATCTTCTCTATCCAAAGATTGACTACTAAGGAATTTATCAATTTGCTCTTCCAATTGATCAATATTCTTGACATCACTTCTAGATGTGATGAGTAAGGGATGATCACAAATTTGTCTGAGTCTAATTAAGAGTTCAAACACTTTCATATATTGAGACATTAAGATTCCTTTGGCTAAGTACCCTTCAACTTCATCCTGAGATTTCTTCTCCATCTTATCATAGACCATTCTCTCATCCTTCTTTAATTCTATGTATTCAAAATGAATTTCTTTATTGGGTAAATTGATTATGGGCCTTCCATTTTGATCCTTGCTCTTCTTGGTTCTCCTTAACAAAATTGGTCTAAGGATGGAATTTAATAGAGGAAATATATTATCCTTCCCTTCCTCATGGGGTTTATTGATATATGCATTCCACCAGAGATAATCAGACCATGGTTCTAATTTAATAAAGTGGATTAGACTAAACATATCATTAAGATTATTCTAAATAGGTGTACCAGTTGAACACCATCTATAATAACAATCTAATTCATAAGCTCCTTAGGCAAGTAATGTTGTTCTCCCCTTTATATAATGAGCCTCATCCAGAATTACTCTGTACCAACTATAATTGTACACTGAGTAGGGATCTTTGGAGGGTTTCTTAAATTCTACACTAATTGTATGATATGAACTGACCACCACATCATATTGGCATAAATCTGATAGATTTCTTTCAGCCCCAGTATATTGAAATATTCTCAAATGCTAACTACAATGATAATTCAATTCATCTTGCCATTATTATAACAAACTCACCGGAACTATAATTAATGTCCTAGCCCACTTCTTCTTCTTATAACCTACATAATCCCCAATCCATTTCTTCCCACTTTGATTCTAATTCTTTTTTGTACTTTTATGATAGTAGTCCTAAGGAGTTTTAAATGGATTAGCCAAAATCAAAGAAATCAACATAACAGTCTTACCCAAACCCATTTCATCGGCTAGAATGCCTCCATTACATCTTCGAGAAGAGGATGGAAAATCCAAAGAAGACTAACCTGAAAAGGGATTGAAATATATTTTTAAGCCTTGACTAGTTTAATACTCTTTCCATAAAGGATGTAAAGCATTAGAAGAGCTTTCGTCATCCACTTTAATCACTCCTTCTCTCTACAATAACCATGTTAATGCTTGTTTCTAATAATCAAATAGTTTAGAGCCCAATTATTTTGGACCTTGATGCATCTCCAAATCATGATGAGTACAATTATTAAAGCCTAGGAACTTATCGCAATCTATTTCTACATTCATTTCATTTTAAGTCTTCTCCCTTTCTATTTCTACTTTCATCATTTAACTCTAATCTGAAACATTATTTTTTAGTTTAAAATCATTGAGAGATAATTGTTTTGGCTTCTACTTAAATGGGTCTTCCTAATAGGTCACTGCCGTTTTACTTAAGGTGTTATTATTACTATTCTCTTTTATTTCCACACTGCTGTTTTCGATTTTTTTCTTATCAATAAAATCCACTTTAGTAGAAGTTATCAATTTGCAATTGACTAAATCATATAACTTTTAAAAGTTATCACTATATCTAACAAACTCTTGCACAGCATCATCAAACTAATCGCTTGTTCCATCAGATAATGCCTTCTCGTTTAGAAACACATCAATTTACAATAATATTAAATCATGTGTCTTACATAGGACCTAGGATTGAACATGATATCCAATTATTTTTACATAGTTCTCCTATAGCAATGGACTAAATAGATCCTCGTATTCTGAATTCAATCGACCTATCTAATATGATTACATAAACTTACTTCTCGGTCATTGTGGCCTATTCTAATTATGTTTTATCCTTTCACAATTTTATTTGATTTTTTTCCTTTGTCAACTACTTTGCAAGTCCCATCCAAAATAAGTTGGATTGGTTATTATTGTACATCCTTCAAATTCTGACTTCCCAAAGCATAACCTTTGATTTTTGCACTTCCTATAAAGAGTGGAAATGTAATGCCGCGGTTAATAGTTGTTTCTCCTGAATTCAGTTTTAACCCAGAATTTTAGTTTTTTTTTTCATTATTTTCTGATTCATCGGTTTATTTAGTTTCTCGTTCTTCCAATATTTAATCTTTCTATTCCTTAGTCTTATTCTACTTCTTTTTATTTTTTTATTATTAATTCTGTAATTATGTGTTTTTTTGCTCTTCCTCATTTTTTTATTATTTCAACACTTCTGAACTCTATCTAAATTTAGCTTGTCTTTTTTCTTAAGCATATTGAATTGCAATCTCCTCAATATCGTTTGTTTATTGGAAATCTAAATTTCCAGAGGGTTTGCTCAAAACTATCTATTGATCCAAGCATTCCTCGATAGGCTTTTAATATTCCTAATTTAAGTCCTTCAGAATCTTTTATAACTATTATTGTTTTTTGGCTCCTTCCATTAATTTTGTAATACCCGCAGTTGGCTATTATCTCTTCTTTCTCTCCTCAGCTTGATAAAAGTAGTTTAATGCTAATTCTATGTCATTTTTGCCATATCGCAAATATTACTTGGCTTTCTCTTCATTCATTTATCCTCCTGAAATTGCAATCATTTATTGAACAAGTTCTTCCATTTTATATTATAAATTTAAGACTAATTAATTTATTATTTAGAGGGAAAACATAAAAATTTAATTTTGAAATTTAGTAAAGGTATAAACACAACACTTTTATTATAATTTTATAAAAATGTAATAATTTATATATTTTCCAAACTTCTCCTTCGGTTTCAATAGCAACAGATGAAAAATAGCTGAATTCAAGATTGCTTTGTTAATTTTAACAATCAACAAAATATTATATTTTTAAGTTTAACATTATTTAAATACAAAAAAGTCAAAACAATCTTGCGAATTAAATAGGAGAGCAAGGGAATTCTGAAAATGGTGATAGTTGTCCAATTATATCTTCATATAATGGCTCCATAAGATCGCTAGCGTATTCTGGCTTATGTCCAAAAATCAAATGGAATAGCAAATGCATAGGCTTTTCATATACTTCTCTCCGTTGTTCATTTGTGTAATTCTCTTTAAAGTGCTATAAAGTAAAATCGGAAAAAATACATCAACTATTGCATTAATTTTTTTTGCAATTAAAAATTATATCTGAAATTGAATTCTCATTTGCATTAGCAACTTTTGTTACTATTTCCTCAGGATCTCTAGTTGATTTCTCATATTATTGATCGATATTTGAGGGGTAATACTTTCAAAATATTGTTCTCCATTTTCTTTTGCTTTTTTCCTTCTTTAAATTTTGTGAAGTTCTTAACTAAAATAGCCATAATTCGTACTAGTTGCCTTGGAAAAAGAGAGGGTGATTGTAGATTTTCTAATTTTTTTCATTTTTTTTCATCTTAAATCCATACAAACTCAACTGCCTTAAAAATGATTAAAAATTCTATGTGTTAAAAAATTCTTCCATAATATTGCTTTGAAATTCCGGAATTCTTAAAATCTAAAAACCTTTTCCATCCTTTGTCCAACGAATAGTAGTCTAAAAGCTTTCTTTCTATTTAATATTTACGATCTTCATCTTACTTCCAAAATATCGTAAAGGATGGCTATAAACTTGGCTGGTTTGCTCATGAAATTGTCAAAAAGTAATAAAAAATATATAAAATATTATCAAAATAATTAAATTCGGAAAAGAGGATAAAAATTATAATTATATATTAAACATATGACCCATCCAAATTTTATGATTTCATTCTTGTAAATTTTTAGTTTAAATAATTTATTCCTAATTCGTTCTATCAGTTTAATTTTTTTTTGAAATAAGTAACATTACATAGAAATTTAGTACGATATTTTTTATTTAAAAGTGATCAATTATAAAATTATTAGTTTTAATTTAACAGTGAAATTACTACTACAATTCTGAAAGTCAATTATTGATAAAGGAGTATTAATAATAATAAACAAATTCTTAGTATTAGCAGCTATAATTTTGATTAGAAAAATGGTTAAAAACTAAAATAGACTGGAACTAAGGTAATTTAGGTTCATGCTTGGCTTTCTCTCATGCTGGTTCAGTTGAAAGGAGTGCTTCTAAAAAAAAGCACTGATATCAGATTAATAATTAATTGATCTTATGAAGATACAAAAAAAATAATTCCATAGGGGTCTTGAAAATTTTAGTAATCCCTTAGGTCTAAAAGAATGGTTTCACTTCTATAAATTGGTAAAAATAATAATGCTAAATGTAAACTTGATAATACAAATTATCTAGGTTATTAGTTGTATCTGCTTGTCAGCTTAATTTATTAGTTTAATAGATCTTTGTTCACATGCTCCTATATCAAGTTGAAATTAATGATAATTTTGTGGACATTACTATTGTAATTACTCTGCATGTTTCATTTAATCAAATACTGTTTTTGTTTTTGCCAGTTCTTGTTAATATAGTCAGAATGATGCCATTGATATATGAAAATATAAATTGTTAAACCATGTTGCCTACTGACTTTTAAAGGGAAAAGTTTGGATTATAAGGAATTCAGGAGGAACTTTATGGTGAAAAAGGATATCGTAGATTACTAACTTAGGATGACTATGCAGTTTTCAAAATGAATCCTATATTTATTACCTTGAATGAATTCCAAATTGTATATAAATAATTACACATCTTATTTTTATGAAAATATTATCTAAGTTGATTGATTTAACATTTCAATTATTATTTAATATTTATTATGAAGCAATCTTAAATTTTTACAAAGAGTTTTTACTAAACTCATGATAAGAATACGAGAAAATTTCTAATAGGTTAATAAGTTGAAATGGAAAAGCAACCGAAAAAAAATGGAAAAATATTGTCTAGGTAAGTCAGACTGCAGGAGACAAATATGATTCAAATTAAAAATTAAAAGACAATTAAATACCCAAATGGTTTCCTTTTGATTACTAAAGTATTGCTGTGTAATAAATTAGTAAGAGTTTGAAAAGTTACCAGAAAATCAAAAGACTTTTTTCAGATGGACAACCAATTAGAGCAAGAATGTTAGAATATTATTTGATCGTTCTTCTGAAGGATTGAATAAGACATAAATTTAACAATTTGAAAAACCCACAGCAGTTTATTTTGACAATATTGAGGCAGGCATAAGATTTGCAGAATTTTTGAAGTTCAAAAATCAAGAGAGACTCAATCATTTCAATGATAATCTTACAAGGATCTAGTCAGTTTGGTTTCATTTATCAAGTTTGAAGATAGTTGAAAGCTCAATTGAAAAAATGAATAATGAAGCTCAATAAATTCAATATTAGCAACTAAAAGAATAAAATGAATTTCTATTAGACTTCGATGAATTGCTTGATTATGATAAACCAATATATGAAGAAATGCTAAATATCCTATTTAAAAAGGCTGAATATGAGGAAAAGCATAAAAAACAAAATATTAAGCAATAAAAAGTTGAGATAATGAAATAATCAGAGAATTTTTTCAAGAATAAGGAGGTAAAAGCAATAAGATAATTGCTTTATCTTTGGAGATAAGTTGCAGGAGGTATTTTAAGAGAAAATGAAGAGTTAGAAGAATATTAATAAAGAGAATTGGAAGACGAGGAAAGAAAACTGTAAACAGAGATTGATGCTATTGAAAATGAGTAGTAAAGAATCTCTTAAATATAGTAGTCTCAAATTTAGCAGCAGCATTAATAATAAAATTTACCTTAATATAAAGATCTACATCTTACTAAATTTAAACTTATAATAGGCTAACATATTAAATTGTTTAATCCTATTTTGTATGTTTACTTTAAGGGTTTAGAATCCAACTATCAAGGTAAAATAGAATTTGATAAAGGTCAAGAGATCAATTTTATGTAATTAGATAAGAAGGGATGGACAGCTGAGCTTGAGGTGACTTTGTCTGGATTTCAGATGTAGGATGCTTTAGATATAGTGATTTATGATGACTATCAGGAAGTAAATGAGAAGATTTTGGCTAGAGCACAAGAAGAATAAAATAACATTTTGGCTTTTTTGGCTACTGCTAAGAAGGTTATGCAAGGTAGAATTTATATGAGAGATTTCGAGAAAAACTTAAATAATAATCGAAGACATTTTGCTAGTTTAGAAGTGTCAGCGAATTTGTAATAAAAAGTGACAGGTAATTAATTACTAAATGTTCCTATGATATAAATGGACATTTATGAGGATAGTCCCTTTTCGATTTTAAATTCTACTGTTAATCCATTTTACTTAGATATTATTGAAGTGCCATTTACAGCTCAGGAAATGAAGTATTTTGCAAGACAACTAAAATCTCCTTTTAATAGTTTGTAATAGTAATGGGATTCATTCAAAGTTGAAGCTTTGGAATTTGCTCTTCAAGTTAGAGGGCAGATTTGGGTTAATAGTAAATAATCAGAGGATGATTTGATTGAAATTTAAGAGTTCATTGTAGAAGAATAAGGAATTGAAGAATAAAAAGGTAAATTTACTTTGCTTGCTGAATATTTGTAAGTAAACCCGATTCAAAATAAATAGGATTTTGTGAAAAATAAATTAATTTAGGCATGTAGGAAAGGGTTTACTAAATAATCTAGGAATGAATTGATTCCTATTTTCCTCTAATTTAATAACAAAATTACAAAATTCTTGCAAGACATTGGAATAGAGTGGAATCAAAACGAAAGCATTTTAGATCTCATTTAGAATGAAATAAATTAGTATATAGAGTAAGATACTATATTGTCCAATCATGAGAAAGTTTAACATTACTTAGATAGTTTATAATTTAGATAGACTACTGTTTGGACAGATCAATATATTAAGAAGTTGTAATTATTGAAAGATAGGATTGCATATCTGTTGAATTGTTTTGAGTTGAGTAATCATAAGAAAAATTAATTGATTTTGACTGTAAGATTGTTCCAACTTTTTAATTTAAGAGAAGATTGTGATGATTATGTTTTGAAAATAATTTTATGTTTAGATTACAAACTAATGATTCCAAAAATGTAATGTGATAAACTAGATTTTTAATGGTTTAGGACTCATATGAATAATCTATTTAGTGATTTCTTTTATTTTGATATATGGTTACGGGTATTTGATTATATAATTGGGATAGGTTTTGTAAATGGAGATTTTGACAGGGCAATAGCCAGTGTGATTGGTGGAATTCTAAATGAAGTGGACTCTAAAAAATATAGAACCAAAGAAGAATTCATAACAGGGCTGACTATTTATGGTAAGTTGTTATGTGATCCTGAAAAATTGATCATGGCATGTTATAACTCATATAATCATCAGGAATTCATATATTTAGAATCTGATGAATAAATCTTAGAGATCTTGACCTAAAATGGTAATCCATCAGAGCAGATTTGCAAAGATCAGATCTAATAATAATAATAACAATCTCATTAATAAAGTATTATTATTGATGTTCCTGAGGAACATGAAGGTTCTATTTATGAGATTCATGAATAGTACTAATAATCAGCAACTTAGTAGAGATCTCAATAAAAGTATCTATTCAAGTAAAAAGTTGAAAAGATTCATATTTTAATTCATTCTATGTATTTGCATTAAATAGTCTTCCATGAATAAAATGTAGTTACAATATAGAATCAAAGAAAAAATGAATAGGATGGATTATATTTTGAATTGCCATTCACTTCTTAGAGTGTGGATATTTAAATAAATGAGAATTTTAAGGCATAAATTGATATTGGTTACTTATTAGTAAATACTATATACAAGAATACATTAATCTTAAATGACAATTATGATATGGAAAGAAACTATTAAATATCTGAGTTAGAATATTCAATTTTGTTAATAGGAGAAGGATTGCCATATGAAAGAGTGATGAGTAAAGACAATGCTATAAATAGTTTTAATGACCTTGCATAAAAATTCAAAGTTTAGCACAATTTCTCCTAGCATCCAGATGCATTTAAACTAGGGAATGTATTAAGTTTTGCAGACTTCAATTAATTGATGCAGCATTACTTTAAATTGGATCAAGCATCATATAATTTGGATGAATTATATTAAAAATTTATGTTAAAAGGGAATTAATAAATATACTTAATTGATATTTTGTTGAAGTTAAATTAGAATAATTAGAAATAATTGGAGGTCTTAAATTTATTCATCCCAAATGAAAAGATCAGTCATAAACAATTGAGGAGAGAATAATTAGAAAATAATGGAGATGTTAAATTTTTAAAAGTAATACTATCTGATGAAAATTATGGGTAAAGTGTAGATTTAACAACTTATTTCAATGGTTTATTGTTAGATCATTATTTAAAGTATAACTCATACGATATGTTGTTAATTGATCATAAGAATAGATTATATCTGCTAGACAATGCAGGTTCTTTCTTGTCACAGTTACGAACATGTACAAATAATAATATTATTAGAAACTTTAATTTTAAGTCTAAAGTTTAGTAGTTTCGGTAACATTCGTAACTTGCAATACTAGCTAAATAAATAGTTTAAATTAACCATGGAATAGCAAACTTCTGCAACCTCTATAAAAGAACTATTAGAAAATAACAGCAGATTAATATCTTTGGATAATAATTGCATTTTGATGAATGAGAAAGCATCTACCTTCAATTCTCATTTAGCGTATTTGAGATGCAGAGATGGTTCCAAACAATTCTATACTTGTGATGTCATCGGGAAAATTTTGAACAAGAATGACGAAGTGCAATACTATGTTGTATAATTGGAGCTGGATAAGAGGATCATTAAGTCTAAGGAGGATGTGTTGTTATTTGATAGCATTCCACTGGAGGAATTGGAAGTGTATGATAAGACATGGAAACAAGTATAATGATGATATGATATAATTTTAATAAATAAAAATCATTATTAAAATATTACTGGGTCCAATTCTCTGTAATACCATAATGCTAAATAACGAATAATGAATAATGCTGCTCCCAAGCTTATAACAGCTGGACTGTTAAAGTTCAAAAGACTCACATATATCAAACTTAAAAATGTTATCACAGTTGCGGTTGGCATATCATATTTGCAGGCATCTACCCAAGAATAATATACAGCTGTGGCTAGAAATCCTGTGGCCACACTGACTACTCCTTGTTTAAATTTCGTCATATATACGTTAGTTTTGAAGTTGCCCCAATGAGGCAACAATCCCCAGATTTAGAGAATTGATGGCACAAAAATGGCTATCCAACAACACACTCCTCCAGAAAAGCCCATGCTGTGAGTTCCCAAAAATATAGCAAAATTCAAATATGGACCAGGTAAAGCAGCAGCCAGTCCAAATCCCAACCAAAATGCATCTTCGTTTATATATAAAGGATTAAGTACAGTTTCAGCATACATAAATGGCAATGTTATTGGAGTGCCTCCGATCATGAAAGTCCCTATATTATAAAAGGTTAGGGATATATCTAAGATCATTGATTAATAGGCTGAATTCAGATATAGCAATGCAAGTAGGATTATTGCATACAAATAAAATGATTTATTCCCCAATAAATAACTAATTTTATGGCTATTTTTGATATTAATTAATTTTGGATCGGTGATAATCACTGGAGTTACTGTTTGATCTTTTATAAAAGTTCTACGACCTGCTGTATTTTCTGCATCGTATTCCAACATTATGGCCAAGATTCCACCCATCATCATTGTTAAAATTAGCACATAAGATTATTGATATGCCACCAGAAGAACTGCACTTAATATCGACAGACTCAAGTGCACTCTATTCTTAATTGAATGCATAGCCATAGAAATCATTAACTATAATATTAAAGCCACTGTACTCGCTTTGATTCCTTGGATGGCTAAAAATATCAAAATGTTCAAATCTCTCGGATCAGGATACTTGCTGTATATGAAACTCAATATTGCTAACAATAAGGCTCCAGGTGTCGCAAATGCTACCAGTGCAACCACACCACCTTGAGCATTCTTCATTGCAATTGTACCTAAAGCTACCATCATCTATGAAGTTGTTGCTCCAGGGATGAAGTCTACTAGTGATATGATTTCCTCCAGTTGAGATTCCTATTATTATTAAATTTGTTTACTGTCACTGCCTGTGCTTTAGTCACGAATACATCCTTAAATTAGCCATATAGACTTGCATTAAGAGTTTTAATATCAAAAAGAGCAAAAGGGTATGCCAGATTGAATAATTCCTTATAAGTTAGAGTTCTAGATGCATCGATCAACAAAGAAAATTTAGCCTTAACTGGTTGAGTTCTCAAGGTTTACATTTCAATCATCTTAATAAATATTTATATCTCAATTATTAAACAATTTATGTAAAAACCAAATTTAATCAATTCTCCTTCTTCTCATACCTACTAAGATTCTACTAGTGAATCCCATCCCTTTTATTTGTCAAGTCAATTTAAAATTCAAAATCCCAAACTATTCCAATGCTCAATTTGCGATAAATCTCAACATTTTATTCCTTTCAATTTTATAGCTAAGTCTCCATATTTTAATGCATTTATCTCTTTATAATCAGTTCATCAATTAATCCTTTTCATAATAGTAAAATCGCTAAGTATTTTATAAACAGTGTTGTTTAAGAATAGATATAAAATTAATCCTTTTAATATAATTTAATCATAACTTATAATATCTTAACTAATCACCACATAACAAAATTATATTCGTATTCCCTTCTTTGATCAATAAAGGATTTTGTAAAAACACTTCGTAAGGTCTAATTATATTTTCATCTATTTGATCCGACTTGATTGATAAGTATTGAATTCTTAAAGGAGTATTCTCAACTACTTAATAAAATTTATTATTGGAATCAGTTATTTCCTCGCCTATTTACAAAAACACTTATTCTTTTTAATTCTAGTTTTTGTAGAATACATAAATCATATTTTCATATCTGATGAAAGACATTATTATTTGATTGAGGTTATGTTCTTAAATTTTACTACGACTTTAGAATTAACTTAATATTCTATATTGGTATTGTTGATTTGAGTTTTCTTCATCTTTATACTAATCAACTTTGATTTCTAGATTGCTTTCATTCTTGAGTGGCTCTTTAATCTTTATTAATTTTCCACTCTCGGTTGAAAATAAAATATTCTAATTGTCTGAAACCTCAAAACATGTGATTTTATCAACTTGATTATAAGCATCTTCCAATGAAGGGTGATAATTCAATACATTTAATTAGATATTTAAGTTATTCTATTAGTTTTCCCCCATAATCATTAAGCATTATTACAACCCATATGCATAACTGTGTTTGTCTACTTGTACCTTTAATCCCGCTGCTGCTTATTGATTTGCGTTATTTTGATTCTGTTCATTTTGATCTGGTATTAACAATCTACCTTATATTAATACGATTTCTTCTTTCATCTAGCTAGTCGACCTAAGATTAACAGTGTAATGGGAAAACACCAGATGACCATTCCAGATACATAGATTTTCGATGATGCTATCAAAGTAAAACCTTTTGATAACCTTACCATCGATAGTCTGAATTAAGAGCTACATGTCATCACCACAAGAACAGAGTTAGTTGTTAAAGTAAACCATTGATCTTACAGCGTCATTATGACTATGCAATTTTTTAGTTATTTATAAGACCTCAGATAAATTCAATATATATCTAATCTATTTTTTGATACCCTTCATCCAATATTTACCAGATATTTGATATCTAATTATTTGATTACTTTCATAACCAACAATCAAGTATGTTTAATTCTAGTTCAATTCAACATTAAGCAAACAAGTGATAAACTCATAAAGATTTTGTTAGTATGGTATAATAACATGACGTAAATCTAATTCATCCTTTGAAAAATTCAAATTGTGTTAATTCTCATTCCCTTAGTTTTCTTAAGCATTTGGATATTATGGCAATTGTTCAGGCTTTATTTGGACTGAGGAACTGCTTGACAATTGCATAGCATCAATATCCCACAGATAGATATTTTTATCAGCTCCTGCAGATACTAAAAAACACTTTTACTGTTTCGAACTCTAACCCCCTTATCTCTCTATTTTGCTTTACCACAGCTATCTTTTAACCTCCTACCATTAGTTTTCATCTAAATTGTGGTCTTTTTATTCATTGATTTCATGGCATTTCTCAAAACTTTCCTCCAACACAACGTTGTGGAGAGTAGCTGCAAACACATAGGAAGTATGTTTATTTAAATTATAGAGTAAAGGACCTATAAGTTGCTTATTTGAGGTTTGGAGAGACATTTAGTTTTTAAGTTTCTATGATTCAAGAACCTAATTCATATTAATTTTATTATTATATATATATTAATAAAATCATTCAGCATGCTATGATTAGCTAAATTTAATTACTTCTTCGTTTTACTATTATAATTGTTATTACTTATAGAGAGGTTCCCAAAAAGAATCCTAAAACTACCTTTGATTCTTTTCTTTTAGTTCAATGAGTTTCAACTGATTTTACCCAAAATCATTCACTTTGTATAACATTTCAATGGCAGGATCAGTAAAGAATTCTCTCTATAATTGAGCTATGATAGCCTCCATTCCACCTATGATGCCTCCAATAAGAATTATGGATAACCAGAAATGAGGAGTGCCAACCATAGTAAATGGGGTGTATTCCATCAAAGTTCCTGGCCAAAATTATGATATGATAACGTAGATGATGTAGAGTAATACAGATAGGAAAGTTATGCAAATAAAATTAAACCAAGTCCAATATTTGGTATGGATAGCTATCTTCAAGTCAGCAATCTTAATTATGAATGAAATATAATACCAAAATAATGCTAGAATACACAGTCAATGAAAATGCTGCCAATCCTCCAGGAAATCCATTATCTTCAACAATCTCATAATCCAAAATCCAAAGTATGAAAAAGAAGATTATCATACCGTGTACTAAACCATTAAATGCCCATAACGTATAGTTTGGAATGGTAAAAATACTTTTACTTTATCCCACAAAGTAAAGACTTGGAAATTTAACTTTAAGGTATTCTTCAAATTTTCTTTAAACAGATGCAACTTCCTCCTTCTCATCAAATTAAATATGTTGTCTGTAATTGATGTCTTAATCAAATGTACCTCTCATAATAAGTGGAAGTGCAGTGAATATTAAATTATAGAAGGTAATGTACCAGTCATCGAAAAACGATTGTCCAGAGAATGCACAAAAATATGAAAAGAAAAACTATGGAACAGTAAAGATCATGTTTTTGTAGAAGAAGTATAAAACCATCTCTGCAATTCTAATGTAATTCCAATGTCCATGAACCAACAACAATCTCCAAAGACATCTGAATTCTCCCAAAGCAAAATCACTACTTTGAACAGCCCTCATTCCTTCGTTTCCATACAAACCTACTCCGATATGAGCGGCTTGGATCATATTGACATCATTAGCACCATCTCCAATTGCTAAAGTAATTTTGTTGAGTCGATCTTTAATTAATCTTACCACATCAGCCTTCTGTTTCGGAGTGACTCTGCAACAAACAACGCTTTCACAATCTTTAGCCATGCTCACAAATGCTTAGGCTAATTCCTCATTATCAATTACAAATTATAGGGATTACCCTTCTACAACGAATGACTAAAGGTAAGAATGCAGTTAAATACTTTTTTTCTATTCTCTTTAATACAATGGTCATATGTTTCTTGAATATCTCCAATCTTTCTTTTGCAATCATCAACACTTAATTCAGACAATCTCATGACAGTGAAGTCACCTTAGATTAAACGACAACTTTTAGCTATGTTTTCTGCTGTTTCCAATTTATCACCAGTCAACATCCACACTTTAATATTAGCTTTTAACAAATCAGCGATTGTCTCTGGAACCAATGGTTATAACTTATCTTCCACAGCAGATGCTCCAAGAAGAGTTAAGTTTTGTTCTAAGTTATTGGTCAATTTTTCTAGGTTTCAATATATTTTGTATACCTAGTTCTTCTGCTCTGGTGTCGTTGTCGGGCAAATTGTTGTAGGCGTTGTCGAATTCTCTGTATTCATCATTTGATAATACTCTTATGGCCATTAATAAACATCTTAAACCAATTTTACTGAAATCATCTAGATAGTTTATAATTTGGTTAAGAAATATTTAATTTGGAGATAATCTTCCCTTAATAATATTATCAGCTCCTTTAATAAATAATTTTATAACTCCATTGTCATCAATAATGACACTCATTCTCTTACGTGTTGAATCAAATTCAAAGGATTTTAATAATTTAACTTTTTTATCCTTTCCCAAAATTATAAACTTTTATTCACTAGCAGAAGCACCAGTGAATTGAAAACCCATCCTAGCAGCTGCATCTACCAAAGTAATTTCATCTGGAGAGGGTCCTTAATAGTTAGCATTTTAATTTTTGTCATACTAAACTATACATTCATGAGCTGATGATAACAAGAAAAAATATTCTTCGATTAAATTTCTCTACTTTGAAATTTTGACTTATTATTTTCCATCTAATGACTAGACTATCAAATTGACTGGTTATTCTCCGGAGGACCCTTCTCCCTTAAGAATGGCACTTAATTCAAGATCTTGGAAATTAAACACCGAATGTTGGAAGACATCAGTTGCAGGATGAACTTTAGCGGTTTGCTGTCTTTTTAGATCTACATTTTATACTGGAATATTTGTGTGTTGTTGTTCCTGTCCATATAATGTGTTTCCTATTATACAATACTTAAATTCCATCTGATTACAAGTAAGAGTGCCAGTTTTGTCAGAAAAAATGTACTCTATTTATCCGAGTTCCTCGTTTATAGTGGTAGTTTACACCTTGGCAAACTTATCTCTTTATTAGACATACATCTCTTCATCCTATTCAATAAAGTACGCTTAAAACACCTTTACAAATTCCAGACTGACTATCAATGAGATTGGGATCATAGTATTATATAATAAAATGTAACTGAAAAATGCATAAAGAGCTTAGTAAATTAGGTTAGAAATCACCATAACCTAAATACCAACTGTCACTGCCATATTTGTGTAGCCAAGCAGAAGAAAAGGAGGCAGTGATGATTGACAATGAGATTTGAACTACCAATATTCCCAAAATCAAAATATTCATAATTCTCTCGATTTCACTTGTTTTAATTCTTGAAGCATCAGCATTCCTCATAATCTTAGTATCCTAACCTGTATAAACTACTAGCCCAATTACCCATTCAGTATTTCTAAGAAATGCGCCTCTGAGTAATAGTTGTTTAGCTGTTAATTAAAATTTCTTTTGCTAACCATTCCCCACACTTAAAAATAAAGACGCATCCAATTCATACAGATTCTAAGTGGGAACCTGTGCTTCCACCTTCACTTTCTCCTCTGTAAAATTACTCATATCTCGGTATAGCTATTAGCTCTCCAGAATTGCACTCTTCGGCTTCAAATTCTTCTCACCATCCAACGACGATGTTTCTATATAACATGCACCACTCTCTATAGAACTTCCCAAAACTATCAGATCTGCTGGAAAACTCTCATCCTATTTCACCAATACGAAATCTCCCACTGCTAGTTGAGCCCATGTAGATCTATGTCATATTAATTTCTATTTTACGTTGTCATTACGCGAGACTTCATTATCACACATTCTGTCGCATTCACTTCATTGTCAGATACGTGTCTCCCATAATCCTCCCAACCTTTCATATTAGTTTTCATTCTTACCTTCTCTCCCCATTGATAATCCTAACACAAATACTAACGGAGCTATTGCACTGAACGGATTCAGAGTTGATAATACTGGAATACACTGGATTATTGCAATGCACAAGAAATAAATGTTAGCATATCGAGTAAACTACAAAAGTAATGATTTTGGCAAGAAAGTTACTAAATTATATCTACATAACTCTAATATAATCTCTTACCGTGATGTCTTTATGAAGTTAGATGGAAATTATTCTAACTCTTCTAATGTTCTCTCACTCCTAAAATTTCCCTCAAATGAACGAGGCTGGTTCAAGACATCGGGTCTTTTAGACCAAAACATTTGATATTTGTTTATAAATAATATTTTGGAAATTTTCCAACATTCTAAATTTGTTATGTATATAAGCCTCAAAACTTTGGCAATGGAACTTCGTTGTCTAATTTGACAATCACTCTTCCTAAATTCTTACCCATGAACACCTTCTATAATCCAATAGTCACATTCTCTAATCCATTGATGAATTCCTCTTTGTGTCTATACATATAGGAATACATCATTACTAAATATGATTTCCTGTGACTAATTCATTCATCTCTTTGAATGATTCCATGATGGCATTCTTTTAACCAAAGTACAATATTCCTTCAGCCTTAATTTACTTTGTAATAAAGTGAGATAAATTTTTTAATCCTCCTCTATTCTTCCAAGTATAATATGTAGCAGTTGCTCCACATAATACAATGAAAGCACCCTTATTCATGGCTGGCAAGACGGCGTCTAAGACTTCCTCTCCTGAATTGTCATACATTGCGTCAATTCCCTCAGGAGCTGCTTACTTCATTAATTTTGTCAATTTGCTAAGAAGAAATAGGTTAATTAATATACTTTGTATCAACAATTCCATTAGAATCTAAAGTGTCATTGTAACAAACACAAGCATCAGCTCCTAGTGAAAGAACGAAGTCTTTCTTGTCTCTACTGCTAACGATTCCAACGGTTCTGTATCCCCAATATTTTCCTATTTATAGAGCAAAAGATCCTGTTGATCCTGCAGCAGATGAAACCACTAGAGTCTTCTTGGATTCTTTGGTTGGTAGATTTTCTTTAGGAATTTGATGCAATCCTTTGAGAGCAGTGATGCCTGTGACACCGTACCTAAATTATCACAATTAAAAATATACACAGACAAAAAGAGAGGCAAGTTTGGATCGTGTTTCGATTTGACTGCTGGCAATTTGAATATTGTATTGGCATTTCTAACACAATAGTCTGCACAATCCAAGGCTCCCAAGACTAAATCTCCTTTGTTAAATCTTTTGCTTTTTGATTCAGCAACAACTCCACATCCAAAGGCTGGGATGACTTGTCCTTGATGCACAGTATCGATGTAAGTCTTGGCTCCTGAAAACCATACTCTCATGACAGGATCGATGCTCACATAGCAAACTTTGATAAGAAGATCGTTTTCCTTAAGATTTGTGGGTATAGGAAAGTCCTTCAAATCAAAGAAGTCGATGTTCTTTGGAAAACTTTCGTCTGGATATCTGCGTAGAGTTACTCCTCTCATTTTAATAATATAAAATAAAGATTTAAACAAATTTTTTGAACATTGGGTTGCATTAATGTGTAATTTCACGATTTATAAATCAATAAATGATCGATTATGGAAAATATATAAATATTATAGGGTTTCATTTAGTTTTAGGTGAGTAGCCAGCAGGACTTTTGACTCCCGTAAGATTGGGTTCTTGATACATGGAAGAGTCTTGCTTTTCTAAGGAAATTTCTTTCATGCAGATATTCTCTGCTTCAATGAGTTCCAATTTCCTGAGGATTTTTTCCTTCATCAAAGCCATCTTACTGATTTGCGCATCTTCAGGGAGTTTCTAAATGATGATAATTAGTTTATCTAGTTTTTTAAGATGATAACTTTTAACTGTGTTGATCCTCTAAGAGATAGAAAAGAGTTCATACATTAGTAATATCTTGAGTCTCGCGTTGAAGATTTATGTTACGTTCCATCTAACGTCTGATCTCTTCTAAGAGTGATCTTTAGTTCGAATACAATTCTACAAGCTACTTGCGAAGTTTTTCGTGTTCATTGAGATAGGACTCCTATTCGAATTCTTTGGTTAAAGATTCCAAACTTTGCTTAATATCATCTTAATTTCTTCGTTTGATCTTCAATAGATTATTCCTAAAAATGTCACTCAAATTCGATACTTGAGACCTCTTTTGAACTGAGAATGTTGGAATTCGCTTTTACCATGTTTATTTTTAAGCTTCTTAAATCCATACATATTGAGTTATCTAACTCTATATCGATGATTAAATACCTCAGAAAGCTCTGATAATTGCGATGTTTGAAATATTAAGGCATTATTTCTTCTGTCAATAAGGATGAATCCAAAATCTAAAATGTAGTCCCATCTTTATTCCATCCAATTGCTGATTAGTCGGACTCAAAAATAACAAATTTTGTATTACTTCAAGTATTTCATATAATTTTTATAGAAATGATGGTATTTGTTTAATCTCTTGCATTTATTCTTTGATTTATTATTATTAAAGAATAAAATAAAATAAATGTAGCAATCTCAATTACTCACATTTGATGTATTCCGAGGCATTTCCCAATACTTGTCAATCAAGGATTTGCTAAATTTGCAGTCCGTTTCAATGCAAATGAAGGATAACGTGCAATTAGCACTTAAAGCACTCTTAGCAAGCATTGGATTCAATAATCCAAACACAACTACCCCATACAATATAATCTTTCGTACCATCTTTGGAAGAGAGACTTATTTCTGGTCATTTGATGAAAGTGTCAAGCCATTCAAAAGAAGACACATTCTAGGAATGCCAGTAAAATCAATTCAAATAGGACTAACCTATACTGGTATACTTACGATTCAAAATCGAATGTACATTTGCTTGTCACAGGAGTATCAAGAAGTCATCAATCAGAAACCTAAGTTTATTATTAAGTAAGATATTTAAATGCATATTTTTAAAAGATTTTAAGTGAAACAATACTCAGCAGCCAGCAAAGGAAAATTCATCTATTTGAAAGAGAATGGAGACCTAATTGTTATGTTCGATAATCAAGAAGAATATTTGATTTCTAAAAATGTGGAGCATTTTGAAACTTCTTATTATTAACTAGTTGCCATCTTCACCAATCCCTAAAAAATACCCTAATTACCCTCTGAATAAACTAGAGCCATTCTGTATCAATTGTAAGATCTAACACCTCATAATTGTGATCAAGCACAAAAATACAAACAAATTATCTTACCAGATAATGAAGTACCTAATAATAATATGATATTTAGATAATTACCTAAGTAGCCATTGGAAGCAGTGCAATTTATTATTTGACAAAAACATAAAAAGTATATTCTTCAGACACTAAGAATGAATAAGTAATTGACCCCATTATTAAAACTGTCCATCAAAATTATTTTGACAAACGGTCTATCATTTCTATTTATAGTGGTCTGAACTATTTCCTTGCACTCTCAAGAGAGAGTATTAAATCAATCAAGGAATGGACTAATGAAGAACTCCAAGTATGGCTAGCTAAAATTGGTTTTTCCGATTATGTCAATATTGTAAAGTACAATGAATTTACAGGATTGGAATTTTCAAAGTAAGCTGTTCTTTAAGATTTCTAAATAAACACTCTTGGACTCACTAATGCTGAATTATAGATTAAATTAAGCACTGAAATTACCAGATCCATGGAATTATAATATAAAGATTATTAACTATTTGGATGGGGTAAGAATGACTATGGACAATTGGCAGCTCCTCTATCTAACAACGTTCAATTTACAAAAGTAGCCTTACCTAATTTGGATGAAGACGATGAAATTATCTAGATTGAATGTGGATGGAAGAATGTAGCTATCTTAACACATTCAGGCAAGCTCTATTTGACTGAAAATCAATAAAAACAAATCAAAAGAGAAAAAGATATCTAATAATAATAACAACAACAATAATAATAGGATGAGGGAGGAAAGAAAAGAAAGAAAAGTAGACAAGAACCAAAGGACATTAAAGATCAGAAAGAATAAAAAGAACCAGAACAATAGCTATAATAATAATAGTAATCCAAGTATTGGAGTGACATTTCCAAAATCTTTATCAAATCTAAGTATAAGAAATTATAATTAATTATTTTAGTGATAAGAGAGAATACAGACACTATTATGTGAATCTAAGCAAAGATTACTTAGTTGTTGTTTGCTCTATTTTTGATAAAAAGACTATGCTCAACTATTTCCCAGAGATGTTAGAGCAAAAGGAAATGCAAAAGAAATTCAAGCCCACTCTTTAAGTCATCGATAGAATTCTTTGGGATACCAAATTTAATAAAGAGGACTTTATTGTTGGGTATGAAGATAGGTTCTTAGGAATTATGGAAGTTCCGTTTACAGACTTTATAATCAGTTAGGTTAAAAGTCATAGAGTTCAATATTTTAAATAAAAAGGTAAGATTGTATGGGATAGACCTCGCAGACTTGACTTATTATGAGTTATTTTAAACATACATTAAGTTAATTTATATATTGTAGAATTAAATTGTACATCAACATTCATCAATATTATTGAAATCTTGATCAGCTATAATTTTAGCGAGAGGTTCTATGAATTAGGCTGCCAACTTTTCAAGAGATGGGTGTCTAAATACATCCAGTAATAACTTTGTAATTACTTAATTCTCAGTTTCAAGAGATTAGACCTAAAGATATTTAATTTGAAATTTATACTTTCTTTTAAATTTTGTCATACTCATCTTATAAAGGACCTATCTTTTCTAATGCTTCTCTCTTCTTTTTTTAAGACTCCTTTGCTGAATTTCTATTTCTTCTTATGCTAGCTAATCTAAAGAACTAAGTACCATTAACATTTCTTGCAATTGCACTCTTCTTCACCATTATAAACACATTTATTTTTTAATTTTTCAATCATCTTTAAATAGTAATTTGAACTGTTTTTAACTGGCTACTATTCCTAAATTCCATTCTATACTAGATGATCTAAGTATTGACTCTCCAATAAAAATAACATGGGTAGAATGAATAATATTTGGCAATTCATCTACTTATGAATTTTTATTATGTTATTGCTAAATTACAATAAATCAAGATCATTGGATTCTTCGAAGAATAACTGCGTAGCTTTCTTCAAAAAGTCTTATGTAGTAGCTTTAAAACTTCCCATTATTAGTAAATACTATTGTTAGCAATCAAATTACCTCCTAAAATATCTGATCATTATGTAATTTTGAGGTCTATTTTACACTTTGAGCAACTAGATCCATAATCAAATTGCTTTTAGTGAAGAAATTATTCATAGAAACGGTGTATTAATTAAACTGTAATAGAAACATATCTTTAGTCATTTTCTGTTGTTGTTGACTGAGCATTTTGAATATAAAGGCTGTCCATACATCATCTTGGGTTTTCTTGAGCATCTGGTTAATCTGTGTGAATCCAATCTATTGACTAAATGTTTAACCTTGAGTAATTTAGTAACAATATAGAGTGTTGAAGAAAATGTCACAAAAGTCATCACGGAACAGCAAAAAATTGGTAAGATATTTTGTGCCTTAAATTAGTATTTAAGTGATTACATTAGTCATAGTACACTAATTATGAACGAAACAATAGTCCTATTGTCTAGAATAAAGAGCAGCTCATTGTAATTTTAAGTGGATTGGATTTGTATTGTGATATCATCTCTTACACAATTTCCTTTTCTCCAGGGCAATTTTCTAATCCATAAATGATGAGATTTCCCATTATTTGTAAAAAGTAGGGTAATTGCTATTCCAATACATTATTTAAATTGATTGTTTGTTTCTAAAGGATAATTTTCTAAAAGTATGATGTGACTTAATTTTAAACTTCAATTAAAGTAGGAGACTTGCTAAATGATTATTTGAATATTGTACGATGCTTGTTGAATTGGTTATTATTACTGTTGACATTGCTGGATGATGGAGAGAAGTTATTGTTTCTGCAAATACTAGACAAATAATTTGAAATATTGTACTTAAATATTTTGTTTCTAATTGTTCTCTTCCTATTTCACTTATTATTGTTTTTCATGTTACTATTGTTTCATAATACTCTGAATAAAGGCTTGTTAAATGTGATTCATTATTAATTTTAATAATGAAAGAATTAACAAGTCTAACTCTTAAGTTAAAACTGATACGTATTATCAACATTCAAAAAAAGAGCATGTTTGATTTAAATTATTAGTATTTCAGATATTTAGTTTACGCACCATAATTATTATATATATAAAAATCACAAATTAACTCCGATTTACAATTGTAAAGCAAAATGCTTATCTGTTAATTCATTTATAAGTGCAGCAACATCCTTATAAATAAATTATGCGCTATGCATGTGAATTTATTTTCCGATTGAAGTCAAAAAAAAACTATTTCTTTAATAATGCATTTAAATATGGCAAGCAATAATTAAAATATAAAATTGGAATAAACTTTTAAATTTATTGGTTTTTACCAAAAAATAGCTAATAGAATAGTTCTTCAGCACTATAAGAACAAAATTCAATTATGTCTTGCTCAATGCATTTTTAAATCTTTCTGAAATGGTTATTTATTATAAAATTAAATTTATATGTTTATTCTGAACATATAAAGTTAAAATTACAGAAATTTGCATCTCTTGTAATTACTAAGATTATAAAATTTAATATTGATAATTTTTAACCATTATTAAAAAAAGAGCAGAAATGGAATTAATGCTTGGAATAAAATTAATTCCAATCTTCATTTCGCTGTATATTATATGATGATGAATTTTAAATCAAAAATTAATCATTTTTGATAATAGATAATTACTTTGAATGAGACAATCTCAATCAATGTTCTCCAAATGCACTTAGAACATGAGACTCAGGAATCAAATGATTTTAATAGTTTCTATCTAAGCATTCATAATTATGTCCTATGTTTTGGCATACAATATGATTCATCTTTCTCTATTAAATGTATATTTTTCAGACACTTCCAACCATTTGTATAAGGATAGTTCGAATAGGATTCAATAAAATATAATAAAATTATATAGAAGCTACTTTGATAAAGTCTTCTATCTAAGTAATATAATAAATAATTAGATGGAAATACCTTAATCTCATTTCACAGGTTGTATCACCACACTAAAAAGTAAGTGGTGTTGTAAAATAACCTCACAATAAATGAGCAATTTTAAATGCCGTATGGTGGTATAAACCCAATCCCGGATCCGCTTCGAATAATTAAAGGATATGGAAACTTTGATATTTCTTATTGCTTTATGTGTTATTCAAACTTAAGTTCATACAGTCAACCGAAAACTATTGACGAATTAGTGGGAATAAAAATGTAAGAATAGGTTCAAGCTTACGGTTAATTATTGTACTAAGGGAAGGACATCAACCAATATTTCTTTTATTCCTATATTAAAAAGGAAAAAATAACCTCCATCTATCCTTGCTTAAATAGGGAATAAGGAATCTATAGTTACAAACCAGAGTAACGAGATTGGTATATTGAGTTGTAAAGGAATTATGATTAAACTGAAAATTACCAAAACTACAATTACACTTTTACAACTCCTTTTATGTGTACTATAGTTATATTACATTATTTAGTGTTTACGGAGAAAAAGATTGGTTTGTCTATGGCAATGCCTATTGTTGATGAATAAACTCAATTGATAGGCGGAGTGGGGTCAATATTCTTGGGAAATGAATTTGTTCAAGAGGTTGGGCAGAGTAAATTCGGGTTTTAAATAATATATCTAATTTCCAATGAAGGCATTATGATTATGCATCCTTACAAGGTGTCTAATGAATACCTCCCCTTGTACATATTCAACTAGACAATTACTGGATTCAATTAAACTGATTGGGAAGAGATGAAAAAACATAACGGATCTTCATCTTGCCCCAATTTTGATATATACAATTCCTCTATGTAATGTCGATATAATTCTGTGTATAATCAAGAGATGATTGTTGGTATACAAGAAATAGCTGAATTCAAGATGATTTTAATAACGTACAATGATTCTAAAAAGTTAGGTTGTTAAGTAGCCAAGAATACTTGGAGTTCTATTATAAATTTGAGTAGGAATTGTCAGAAAGCTTGCAAGAAACTTTATCCTTAAATATAACCACCTTATTAGCATTGCTGATACTGGTATGTCTCTGTATTTATGTTCTAATTCAAGTTCTCTTTTATCCAATTTATGTTGTGTAGGAATATGCAAAAAATATGATCTCATAAAAAAAGAAAAAGGACAAAACCATTCCAATATTTATTTAAAGATTTATGAGTAATTAGGTTCGCTAATTGCTCCAAACCTTTAAATTTATCGAAAACAAACTAGAGTTGTTATCGTTTCGGAAAACAGAGCAATGTGCATATTTTGAGAGTCTCCAATTTCCGCAAAAGAGCATATCATTCAAACTTCACCTATAATAATATCAGAATTTTCTTACGATTCACAAACTTAAAAAAATAAAACTATTGAAAATGCAAACCGATCAAAACTTCAATCAATCCAATGCCTAAATGTAGCATAAGCTTTATTTAAGGCAGATTCTATAGTTGGTTAAAAAAGCCAATTTATATCAATCCTCATGAAATTTTACTATTCTTATGCACAACAATTTGATTATATTTTCAAGCATTAAAATAAAATATTAGAATTAATTAGTATTTATCTATTTATATTAAATTTAACTGCTATGTATAAAAAGCATTCGACAGAAAAACTAGTTAGAAAAAATGCTTCTCCAACTCATGAAAAAGAGAATAACTCTTATGCTCGTAAATATAGTAGAAAACTATTGAGTAGATAAAGCAACAATGAAGAATATGAAAATGTCAAAGAAAATACATTAACAACTTATAACTCTAATACAAATTCAACAAATCAAAGTGAAAGTGTCACTCAACTCTAACAAATTATTTAGCAATAGAAACGATAAATCCAAAATCTGAAAATGGGTTGTCCTCGCTGTTTAACCAAATAAAACACAGATCTGGAATTGAGGAACAAAATTTTAGTTTAGAATAATCAAATTCTATCCTTGTTGTCAAGGGAAACACAGCAATCAGATTCAACAGAACTATACAAGATAAATTAGATGTTGTAATAATAGAATGAAGAATTAAAATTAAATAATGAAATTTTGATATAAAATCAATAGGAAATATTGCAAGAGAATTTGTTCTTGAAAAATTTTTTTGCTGAATCCAACAATATTACAAACGCAAAAGAAAATTCAAGCTGTAATTTATTCAATTATTGTTGATAGAATTATTTAGTCTCTCGTAATCCTAAGGAAGATTCTCATCCATTTTGTAGTTAAACTCATAAGTTCAATCTCCATCACATGCTAAATAACATCATGAGAAACTGTTTAACTTATTAAAATGAGTTCTGATTTTATTATCCATATATAATATTTTAATTTATTATGTTTTTTAAGTATTACTCTCTCATATTTTAGCTTTGCTCGTTTCTTTCCTCAGCAACAATAACTGGATTCCTTGTTAGCTGACCCTGATTGCGAATTAGAAACTATTTTATCCGCTGATAATATTTTATAAGAAATCAAAGGAGTTGGAGCCAATAAATTTGCTGATCAGTACATATTTAATAATGAATTATTTATAGCATAACCAAGCACCCAGAAATGTATTAGAGAATGATTCAATACGTAATTTCAGTCGATGATGAATTGATCGATAAAAAGACATAAATCTAGTATGACATAGCATTCTTATCAAAAGATACCCATTCTTATGCAGTGAAATTTTAGGCAGTTAAAATTAGAAGTTATTGGATTTTCTATTTGAAAGACCAGAGGAAGGAATAGAAGCAGATGCAGAAATGATTAGAGTCAACTTGTACGATCAATTGATTAGCTTTCTTGAAGCAGATGTATTCAATATGACATCGGCAGGCTATTTTTCTAAGGCATTCCTTGCGATTCTTAAGAAACGAGGATTTGATGTATCATTTATTCAAATTTTTAGGTTTGGACCCAAATTATTAATAATAAACAAATTTTATCTAATTTAATAAAACACATAGATTGTAAACACATTGCAGAAATCATCGAAAAATTAATAATTCTCGATACAACCCAAGAATTCACAGATGAGACATTTCTAAATGAAAGAAAGATCCTATTACAAAGAATTATAATATTAATGCAGAATAAATACTATTGTTCAGAGATCGTTGAAAACGTTTGCGATATTTTAATTGAAATCACCACTAAAAATATGAGTTGCTTATATTATAACAATCCTGATATTGTTCCATTTATAGATTAAATTACAAGACCAGAATTATTATTTGATATTGCAATGAAAACTTAAAAACCATAGCCAATTTAAGTTATCATCAATTTAGTGGAAATGTCTTCAAAAGAGTCCAAAAAAGAAGAAGATGATGAAGTCATTCATAATAATGAGAAGGACTTCTCAATATTTTAAAATATTGTCCCTGAACTACCTTAAAATTTATTAAGTAAAAGATATTGTGCTGCTAACTTCAAAAATTCTAATTAAGAATAAGTGTAACCATTTGGACTACATAAGATTATGCTATTAAAATTAATTTAAACTTTCGTTCAGTAATTAACTCATACTTATATTAATAGAACCAATGATATCACTGTCATTGAAGCTCTTCTAAATGCTGGTTTGATTTAAGTGTTAGAAACTATTTGTATTTAATATCCATCTAACAATCAAATTCACATTATCACAGAAAAGATCATAAAATGCATTCTGGATTTAAATGATGAAAAATTAACAGAAAATGTTAACTTTATATACTATTCTAGGTCTTTGAGTTTGGATCACTTATCGAATTTATTATTGGATATCATACAGAGTAGAATGATAAAAAGGGATATTTAGCTCTTTTGACCTCGCTATCTAATTATCTCCTTGAGAAATCTTACAACAAGACAATTCTATAATATTATCAAGACAGTATTATCTTAATTAATGGTAGATTAACAATGGATGGAATTTGTTAAAAATAGACTGACCAACATTAATCAAAAAGAAAAACCTTTTTTATGTAATGTGAATCCAAAGGCTAAATCAGAAGTGGCTGATGATCAGGAATCTGACATTATGCAGATTTTATAAGTAATTATTTTGATAAATCATATAGAAAGTCAATGACTCATAATATGGTTAGTAAAATTAAAGTGGATAACAATATTAAGAGAAGGAATCATAAAAAGTTGAATAAGAATTAGAGAATAATAATTAATAAGATGATGGAGGTCTAGATGATGATGAGAATATCTTGATGGATATGAATGATGATTAGGGTTGGAATGAAGATATACTTCAAACTAAAAAATAAAATCAAGATGATCAAGAATTGTAATCAACCTCAAATAATGATAAAGAATCCACTAATAAAGATGATAATATTTCTTCTTTATTTAATCACAGTCTATTTTGGAAGATTGAATATGACAATAGAGAAGCAGAAGAGATCCTTGATAATTATGCGTGATGATTTTGTTATTAATAATAGTATTGCAATTTAAAAACAATTCTATTTTCTGATTTATAATCTATAATTTAGAATCTAAAGTTACTTTCTTAATTATCGAAACTAGTGGGATTAGTCATAAGATTATTTTTAGATGCAAAAGTATGTTAGTTATTCCTTAATCTTTTGTAATTATTTTAATATAGATATATAATATATCATAAATTCAGGACTTGGTTTAATATAATTCTGAAAGATTAGGTGAAAATAAGAGGGATGGATAATCCATATATAAATTAATTAATGAAGTTATTTTTATTTTTAAATATCGTATAGAATAGTATAAATTTTATAAAAGTGTGTTTAAATCAATTAAATTTATCTCGTAAATTTG
>NW_001799488.1:0-32505 GCF_000165425.1 Paramecium tetraurelia | reverse complement strand
AGGAATTTTTAAGATTAAGAATTTTACCCAGAAGTTCCTTAATTTATCATTTCCCAACTAATTACTAGATTGTTTGATCAAGGTGATTTGCTCATTTGGTAATAGTGCTAAGCATAATTAAATAACTAAAAACTTAAGTTTATTTTACACAAATGAAGTTCAAGAAGAACTTGTTAATTTTATCTTAGCTGAATCAGAGGGATCTGGAACCATTTATGAATTGGATGGGAAATTTAAAGTTACAAACGCTTTAATCTAAAAAGTAATTAGAAATAATTATAATAGCAATATAACGATTAGATTGGATAAAAAATGAAACATGAAGATATTGATGAGAACGACAATGATTAATACAATTCCCCTTCAAATGATCAAGTTTAAAGTAAATATCCATAATTAATCATTAGAAGATAGAGAGATTGAATCAGAACTCAATTGACACAAAAACTGATAATTATATATAATTAAGTTATTATTACAATATTTTACGATTCTCTATTAATAAAATCAAGAATGATCTTTTGAGTTGCATAGTCATTAACTATGATTATGTGATTATCAATCGAAACAAACTCAGATCTAAATATCAATTTTATAATTTCTAAAAATGTAATTTCAATTTCATAAAAGTAAACAATAATAAATATAGAATTCAAAGCTGTATTTATTTAAACTGGAGTTCTGAGTTTAAGAATAGACCAAAGTCTGTATAATAGAATCTTTTCAAATTATCAGAAAATTCCTCAGAAATACTATATTGTTAAAATTCCTCTTCAACTTGAGAATTAACTTTCTATTCAAATCTTTAGCATTCCTCTTCAACGATATTGACTACTTAAGAAATTTAATATTATTTCTAAATGTGAGACGAGGGTGGTTTGAATGGTTTAAAAGAGGATTGGAAATATTCGTTAATTCTTTTTTATTCATGTTTTATAACGATTTTAGACTACTTCTTCTTTTGTTCATTGGCTAAAATGTTAGTGTTAAATAAGGATTTTTATTTTAGTGTCTCCTGTTAACTAGAAAATATATTACTTTATTCGTAGTTATATAATTATTATTCAATTTGAGATTTTTCGTTAATTTCAGTCTATTTTGAATGAATCACTTAGGATTGGGGTTTAATTTTTTAGTCTTCTACTCTTTCAGCATTTTCTTCTGGATTTATTTTTGTAGATTATGATTTTTTAATAAATTTGAAAACTTAAACATTTTTATCCTTGCCGAATGTTGGTATATCTAATTCGTTATTATCATTTTGATACTTATTTTCCATATTTTAGTATTTTAAATTCTTAGATGATTATGAATATGGTTTTAAATCTTATGGGCAGATTTTACCATCTGCTATGTCTTGAATCAAGGTGTCTGTGTAAACATTACCTAAGAAATCAAGGTTGCCTTCCAATAAAGATTTCATTTGAGAATATAAGAGATCAGTATCAAAGGTATTCACTGAGACCATTTTTCTTTGAACTGGACAAAACACTCTCTAAAATAGAAAGGTTAGATATGCTTTCTCGAACTATTCAACATAATCAAAAGGAACAGTGATCTTTTATTTCCTCTGTAGATTATCAATGGCTTATTTATAATTTTATGAAGTTGCTACTATTTGATAGGCTCTTTTTATCCCTATTCCACTTAATGAACTCAAATAATCACAACCTGATAAGATACAGAAAGTGAGAAATTTTTAATGATGCCAATTCTAAAAATTATATTCAGTGCATGATGAAATAGAATTGTAATCAATCTCTTCACCATACCCAAATTTGTCCAATTTATAAAGCACTTTTTTCGCTCCATAAGCAATAAGATCGGAATCTTCGGTTATGATGACATCAACATATTCTGTTAAAGATAGATACGCTAATTGAGCATCTGCTTCATATGGAGCGACGATGCATTCAATATTCCTGATTCTCAATGCTTCCAATAATTTAGATGCCATTTGAGGAGTAACATCTATAGATTCAACCAATTTTTAATAAGCTTTGTCTTTTTCCCCTTGTTACTTAAATTCTAAATGCTTTTATAGGTTGTCATTCCTCTTTCTAAAATTTGAAGTTTATATTACTTTTCCCGCTCTTCCTCTGTAGTCTTCTTGCTTGGCAGTTTTGCACCATCAAATACCATAACAACAGTAATATTATATTTTTTGAGCAACTCTACTTTTTTTAGGCAATAATTAATATGCTCATTTGTCTCTCTGCCATCTGATAATTCCTAAGCACACAAAAATATCCCTTTATGTAACCTAAACTATAAGTGCTCAAAGTACCAGCAATATGTATCCACAGCTATTTTCTTATTCTAATATTCAGAAATATGTTTGGGCTTTGTTACTGACTTCAGAGCTTTTAATAAAGAATCGATTCCCATATTTTATAATAATATTATTAACTATATTTCATCTACAGCATCCACAAATATATTCTTTCTATTCATATTCTCCTTTCTTCAATCCTACACATGTAATATGGTACCATTTTTAACATTTATCACACTAAAAATATAGATAAGAAAATACTTAAATATATATTTAATCTGGATTTTGGGGCTATTTACAAGTACAATGATGTTAAAGTTTTGATAGTCCGTCAAACTTCTTTTTTGTAGGTAACCATTCTAACCTAGTGAAAAATATTCCCTTTTCCACTTGTGTACATGTTTCATATTCCTCCAGAGTTACTATTCGACAAGGAGACAATATTGTGGATGCCAACACATAATCGGTGCAATTAGTGCTGAATACTTCATTATTGGATATCCAAGGTTTGGCTTAGGGTTTAAATTTTATTATTTCACTTTTTCGATAAAACCTTTCATGAATGTTAGACATACCAATTAACTTCGCATAAGCAAATTAATTTAGTTGATTTATTTTCTTTAATTGTAACGATCCTTTGAAGTTTACCAACATAATCTTCAGAAGGATTTTTAGCATTTTTTATTAAAGCACATTATCCAAGTTTTAACATTTGGGAATTAACTTTCATTTCGTCATATTCATGAAGTGTAATGGAGGTATCTTTTTCAGCCCAATTCACAATATCCTTGAATTGTTATTTTTTAAACATTTCCTTGATCTTTAATGATGTTGAGATTAAACTTTATTACTTCGGCTTAGATATTTTTTTTTTTAATTTATTAGCAGAATCATCAGAATCTCCTGGCTTATTAAAGAATTTATCCTAAAGAGTTTATATTTAATTTTATACTTCCTTAAATTCTGCCATTTAATGTCAAATTAATTATAAAAATTAATAAAGAAAACAATAAATATCACATTAAGAGATAATAATCTTTTATTAAAATCTATATAATTTAAAAAATTTATTCAAAATAAATTCTGTTCAATTAAGCTTCAGAAGAATTTTCTAAAATTCCTAAGTTTTGATATGATTCATATTGAATAAAGTTGTGATAGTACTTATATTTCAATATACATCTATTCATCTTAATTACTAAACTCTATATTTAACTATTTTTTAATTTTAATATAACAAAGATATATATTCGTAATTTGAATTCTATATGTTTATCAAATTGCTTTTAGAATTCATTAAATAAAGGACTTAGGCTAGGCACCATAGGTATTACTGAAAAGATCAATGTTTAATTGTCATGTCATAATTTTGTTTTTAAATTTAATTAAGAAATATTTTAAATGACGCAATTATCTTGTAACTAACAAGAAAAACAGTCTTAATTATTTTGATTTTAAAGTAACTCTATTTTAGGATTAGCTGTGTGCAGATGATCTTGTACCTAGAATCATAGTTGATATTAAAAAAATAGATAGAAATTAAGACAACATTTTATCAATAAAGTCAGCACTATTGCTTTGGAATTAAGTTGATATAAGTTGCATGCATATTCATAAGTAAGATCTGGTAATTATTGGAAATATTTTGATCTTCTTGACATGGTAGACACTAATATTAATATTTTAATATCTAATTTCATAAACAATAAAATGAATTTAATTTTATAAATATTCTTAAATTTCCTATCAAGTATGAGTGAAATTGAATTTATTCATATCAAAATAAATTATTCGGAAGATTTCAAAAAATTGATGTCTATAAGATCTGCTTAACAGAAAATCCGACAAAGCGAACATTAAATATTATATAAAAATTAATTTAATTAACTTTTATGATTTTCTTGTCATTTAGAATTTTAATAATGCACTTATTTTAAATTTTATTTTTTCACATTTAATCAATAATTTATCAAAAAATGCGTGTTTATAATTTTAGGGAATAATTCATTATTTATGTAATTATATTAGTTCAAAATTAAATAACGAAGTGTAATGTGTGACAACTCATGTGAAAATGACAAAGCTGTCAAATACTCATAAAGCCCCTTAAAAAATATTGGGACTATCAATAAAGTGAATGAATAGAAATAAAAAACGTGAAGAGAAAACTCTTTACAGATAAAGAAAACGAAGTGTAATTTTATTACAAATTAATTTAATTGAATAATTTAATTATATGCTTATCTTATTACTTTTAATTAAATAGTGTATTTAATAGGCAACCCATTACGGATTTTGGTTTCAATATTTACCTTTCTCTAATATAAAGGCATCAGGAGATTTTATTTTAAATGATAAATCCACATTTACAGGGTAAAATATTATGGCAAACTACAATTTTATTTCAAAAGCACCCTCAAGCAAATTTTACATATGGCTCTCTTTTAATTCAATAACTCTAAATATTACGGTGAGTGATTTCAATACAATTACTAATTTGAGTTAAGATCCTACAAAGTTTGAAGGAATTTGGTATTATGTCTATCTTGAGAATCTATAAGATGGATCAAAGTTATATGTGAGAGGAAGCAAGTTGTAGAGTGTCAAATTGACTACGAAGAACATCGTTCCTGTATTAAATTAATATGGAAAGGTAATAATAATATAATATGATTAATTAGGTTGGTAGTACCTTGAACTTCGATTATTTTCATGGAAAATATAGTGAAGTCAAACAATTCACAATAGCACCATTTAATAACGATAATGAGTTTGATTAATTTTTTATTCAAAATTTTTAAAGTCCTCAGTCTTACAACATAACTGTTGTCGATGTTTTTAATGGACTTAAATTATTGGGAGATGTATTTTACTCAACCAAATTTTTGATGCTAGGTCACAAATATCAAATTAGATGTTGGGTTAAGGTTAATTATGAGAATGTAGTCGAAAGACAGAGATATTTATTAATGAGATTGACTTTGAATGAAAATTATCGTAATGATAGTATTTTGGGAGATAGAGTATTATTAATGAGTTACGTTTTGGATTCCACATCAAATAATTATAATTTGTTCAATATGAGTGTTCTAGCCTACTCCTACCCATATCCATAATTGGCTTATCTCACAAAAGCGATAAACACTTTTGCAATTTAAAGTACAACAAATAGAGATAGATTTCAAAAATGGCACTATATTTATTTTCAATATTTGGTTGACTAGACTTATGTAAAAATACTCTTTCCAGGTGATTAAGAAGTTATTTAGACTTTTAGTGCTTTATAATTCCATAATCAATTTGTTTATTTATACGTTGGAGCAGATAGTTTTTTTTATAAAAGTTATTTGGAAGGCAAAATCCAATTAGAAATCACTTACAATTATGAGTAAGAATTAGCATACTCAGTGAGATGCCACTATTCCTGTTAAACATGCGATGGACCGACTGAAAGTGACTGTCTCACATGTCCATAGAATTCAAATAGACAATGGAAATTTGGATTTTGTACTTGTGAATTTGGATTTGTGGATTTAGATCTAACTCAAAAGTGCAGTAAAATGAATGAATTGTATCCCATAATGAATCAAACATATTAAAACAATACATTTAAATGTAAGTATGGAGAGTTCCTAGTTGATGGCAAATGTATTTCTTGCCCCAGTTCAATTAATGATTATCAAATAAATTGTGCTGATTGTTTACTTAATTCACAAAGTTGGTATTAAAATCCTGTCTGCACTTTTGATTATAAGAGATATACCTTGACTTCAACTTATATAAAATCAGTTAGGGAGGAAAGTTTATATGAAATATTTTTCGTCAATAGTTAATTGATGAACTTAGAATTATGCAAGGGATGTTTGGGATATTGCAATGATGTAACAAAGATAACCTGCATTCATTTTAATCATTTGTATTATAGCTGTAAAATTGGATATTTTGTTTAAGGAAACACTTGTTAAAAATGTATTGAGAATTGCAAGAATTGTAATAATGCATAAACATGTACTAAATGTATTTAGTTGTATGAATTCGATGGTTCTAAATGTTAGAAGTGCCCATTAAATTGTGCCATTTGTAATTCAACTATCAATTGTTCGACTTGTTAACCTGGATTTGCTTTGTTTAAAGGTTCATGCTATGGTTGTGGAGCACAATGCTCTATTTGTGAATTCTACTTTGATGAAATCAAACAGAATCATATCAATAGATGCCTAAAATGCACAGATCCAAGTTTATATGAAATTTCTTATGATGCTCTCAAATGTTAAATTGTTACCATAAAATAATGTCTTTATGGGGCTTAATAATATCCTGGATCTGGGGATTTTCCTTTAACTACGATTGACCTATACTTTCAACCTATGTCAATAACCTCATCAATTATTCCTCTTTGTCCTAGATGCACATCTGGATATACTTTTTCATATATTTCATATACATGTTATAAATCCTCTTAATTGTGTTAAGAATCAGCATTCTATAATGGTACTTTTTATTGTTTAGTTGGTGGAGAATAGGCAGTCTCACTTTTAGGTTGTGAGTAAAAATTATAAAATTGCTACGAGTGTGTTAATTATCTCAATAAAATTATTTGCATAAACTGCTTCCCTGGTTATTATGCAGATCATATTGTTGGAATGTGTATCTAATGTCCTAAACAGTGTTTCTCATGTTCACAACAATTTAAAATAAATAAGAGTAATTGGAAAAAAGATATTAGACCATTTTTTGAACTTTTTGTTAATAAGAATGTGAATCATGACTACCTCACCTTCGTAGAATCAAGTAATCCAGATGACTTTGAAGTAATCTGTACTTCATGTCAAACTGGATATATGTTGTATAACGATATCTGTATAAATAAATGCCCATCGGATTGTTTAGAATGCTTGATTATCGACAATTAAAACATTTGCTCCAAATGCTCTTATTCAAGTAATGGATTAATCCTTAGTCTGTACAACAATTCCTGTTATTAATGCCATAGTTTATGTCAATTTTGTGTTCCAGCATCAGATATTGCTGTCACTCAATTCACAAATTAATGCTTATTACCTATATTAGAGGATACTGTCTTTGATACTAATATTTATTAATTTAGCAACTGTCCTGATGAATCCAATTGCTAGATGAGCATGTCTATTTCCTTGAATTTGATTTGTTCATCAGATTAAACCGCTCAAAATGTTTTCGATATTCCATATAACTAAGAATCAGATCTATCTTATGTCTTTTAATTGCTATATTCCAATGGTCTATTCAACTACATGAATGAATAAAATGTCTAAGTTTTGAACATATACCTCACAATTTAAACCTGTAGTTTTCCGTAAAATTTAGTGATTTCTTAAGAATTCTCAGCAAATGTTTACACTTTAAAGAAAGTTTCATTATAAATTATGGGTTTGTCAGAAGTTTCGACTGTTTACTTTCAAGGAGATATTTATATCAAAGAATTTCATTCTTTATGGATTAAAAATTTGTATATTGATTTCTAAGACACTTCTATAAGTTTCAATTTTAATTTAGATCATACAACCATAGGTTTTGAGAATTCAAATTTTTTAGGTTAAGGCTCCTTCTATTTTGAATACTCAAACTTAATAGCATTTTTTATGATCAATTTAAATTTAGATGGATTTAAATTTTCTAATTTACAGTCTTTACTCAAAGTAGAACCAATCAAATCAGTTACCATCTAAAATGTTAAGCTATCAAATATTGTTTTAAAAAATTCCACTTTATTTTAGTTCTAGAATGTTGATGAATTAATTTTGGATTCTATAACTATAGAATCAAACTACTTATTAAATTCCAAAATATTTTAATCTAATTAAATTAGTAAAATAGATAATTTCATAATAAAATGGACTTATTTGGAATAGTCTTCAGCCTTTTAAGGCTTAGATTTTCACTTTAATAATCTGTATGTTTTGATGAATTTATTCTTTGATAATTCATAAATTTGCTAATCATCAATGTTATAATTGTATAATTCACAATTTGAAGGGAATTATCTCACTTATAATAGCTATCTTATGCATGTTAGTCAAACGACTGGATAAGCTGATATTTTAATAGATCGAGTTTCATTTTCACTCAACTCTCTTTATTATTCTTCAAGTTTTCTCTATATTGAATCATCAACCCTAATTTAGATGACAAACATGGAGTTATATATGCTTCCAATCGAAAAGGATGTCAATTATGCATTCCAAATATTGTCTAATTCCTTTACTCTAAAAGATAGTTTAATTGAAATCAATAATTAAATCAGTGCTATATTTGAAGCAACTGACTTGGATCTTTTTAGTTTTGAAAACATTACCGTTTATTAACAGTATTATTTGGCTGGTTTATCACAGAGTTTGGATTGCATTTATTTATTGGATTCCAAAAAGCCAATCATTAATCTATTAAACATCAAACGTGTAGAATTCTAAATGGTAAATTTTACTAATATTTTCACCTATAACCAACCAGTCATTAAAATAGGTAGTACCGAACTCAACTTTCAATGTCTGATCAACATTAAAGACTCTGTATTCCAAGATTCATTAATTATCAAATCTACCAATAATATTACAGTTGCATTCATAGTGATAGAATCTAAGAATTCCATTTCTATCAATCTCACAAATACCAATTTTATAAATACCATTTATAAAGAATACATTGGTATAACTACTTATGGAACCTCAGCCAATAATCTGTACTTCTTAGTTCCTTAGGGATCTGTTTACTTCTATAATAATATGTTTAAATCTAACTTAATCATTGGCTCTTTGAACTCTAATATATATATTTAGTGCTAAAAGTTATTTATATCAAAGTGCATTTTCAAGGAAATGAATGTAGTGAATAAACTATTTTATTAAGTACTCTCATTTAAATATTAAGAATTATTATACAAGGAGCAATTGGAACATTATTTTAAAGTTAAGAGTTATGGTGGAATAGCTTAAATCTAAGTGGAAGAGATCTAAATATCAAACAGCTAATTTGAAACTTATGTTGGATATAAAGGAGGATGTATGTATATCATAACCCTCAATAATGGAATCTTCTCTATAGTTAACTCATAATTCAAGAATGGATAAGCAATTATAGGACAACTAGAAAGCTAAGGAGGATCCTTCTTCATAGATAGCAAAGGGTCTAAATTAAACTTTAAACTCATTAATTGCACCATTCAAAATAGTTGGAGTTTTGATAAGGGAGGGTTTGCCATGTTGACTTTATCAGATTAGACTTCAATCTTATTCCATAATGTGTCTATAAGTGATGCTCATTCATTGTAATCCTCAGTCATTTCGATTGAGATTAATGATTTTCTGTAAGAGTAATATACATTGTAAATTGAGGATTGCATCATTTAAAATACAAAGACTGGATATGACGATTATATCAAATTACTCCAAATGAAAGACCTTATTTACATGTTCACATTTGATACATATGATTCTGTGTTAATTGAGACTAAAAAAGGAAAATTAAGGGTGAAGAATTTAGTCGTGTAAAATATCATGGGATATGGTTTCATGACACTTAAACAGTGTTACTAAGTCACTTTGGATACAGTGTATCTATTAAATTTCATTCTTCAGAAAAGACCATTAATCTTTTTTGATAGATCCTTAGGTCCAATAATTATAACTAATAGTCGTTTTTATGGCGTATATCAAAATTATACAAAGGTTATTTGTGTTTATTCTGAATTGCAATTAGAAGAATTGAAGTATGAATGTACATAAGAATTGTACACTTTATCATCATAGTTTAGTAATTTTACAAAACAATGTGAATAGAACATCACAATTTCATATGATTACTAAACCTACAACATTTTTTAAATATTCCAAACCCAATCTGAAATTTACATTAGTTCTGTAATTTTCTCGAATATATATTGTACTAATTGCAATATATTTTAGATTGAATCAAACAATCTGGTTATAATTTAACAAACTAAATTCATTTCGAATATAGGCAACAGTTCTATTTTAAATATTAAGAATATGAACTAAAACAGATTACTGTTTACATATGCAGATGATTTAAAAACAAATATAGGTCAAATTTTAATAAAAAATTCATAATTTATTAAGAATACAGGTTTTTATGGTGGTTGCATTTATGCATCTGGAGTTTCTATTTCGTGTTACTCAGTTTTGTTTTAAAATAACTCAGCAAACTTGGGAGGGGCAATATATTTAAATAAGGGATCTTTAGAAATGACAGATTCGTAGATAATAAATAATGTTGCATAGTCTGGAGCTGGAATTTATTCTACTACCCCCCTGTCTATTCAAAAAAATAGAAGAAATATCATTGTGGATAATTAAGAAGATGATAAGAATGGCGTTATGTAATCATAACCGTCAAAATTGGCATTATCATTAAACTCTTAAAAAATATTTGAAAATGAAATTCGTTTCAAAAATGATACTTGTGTGATTGAAGAAGTCATGAGTTAAATAGTGTTGCCAAACAATGTAGAAATATAAAATTATCAAATTTTGAATGAAAATTTTACTGAGCATGGCATAGGTAATTAGCTATCCTATGTTTCATCTATTTAAGTCTACAAAAAATTAAATTATAAATTTAGATTTATACCATTAAATGACTTTAACGAAAGATAATATCATTTGTAAGATTCTAAATGTAATATCCGTAGTAGGCTATTATCAAGTAAAGATTAAAGCTTTACAACTGATTATTTATCAATTGAGAGTGTCTCCTTCAATATGACTACTTAAGATTACAATTTTGATGATTTAAGAATACTAACTAATGAAGATTTGTTATTAGAAATAAGATGTGATTCTATTAAGATTCCTATTTATGATAGCTTAAATTAACATATATTGTAGTTTCACGACAATTATTCGATAGTTATTAAAGTAAAGACATTTCCGTGTTAAAGAGGTGAAATCTTGACTAATTCAATGTGCGTCTAATGTGTAGCTTAAACATATTCCTTAAAAGAAAATAGTCTTAAGTGTACCTTAGGAGATTAAGAAATAATGGAAAATGTTATTCAGTCAAATATTCAAATCAAATCTACTTATTGGAGACCATACTTTGATAATGATGAAATCTCCAGATGCATTATAGGACTGGAAAAGTGTTTAGGTGGTTGGGCTGCAGGACCTGATTCATGTATACAAGGGAGTTTTGGAGCATTATGTGAAACTTGCGATATTTACAATATTAGAGGACAAGGATCATATTTTAAGTCAAATATGAATTGTTTTTAATGTTAAGATTCAAATCTTGCTTACTTGTCATTATTAATTGTAGGTTTATGGACATTGATTTCAATGGTGATATCTGTGAATAGTTCTTTAGAAAACTTAAAGATGGAATTATTGAGAACTATATTAAAAAGGGGAGGTTTAAAAGTATTTTCTGACACTCAAGAATCTAGTTCATTGTATAAGATGATGTTTCATTATTTGTAAATAATATCTACTTTAACCACTTTCTAATTGTAATTTCCAAATTTGGTAAGTATAGCTATTAATAGTGCGGGTTCTCAAACTAAATCACTTGAAAATTCAATTGATTGCTTTTTGATCTCCTATGATATGAATATATTGCATTCCAGAATAATTTGGATCATTATTGCACCTGTTCTATATTTATGTTTCGTATTTTGCATATATGGGTTCATAATATCTATAAGAAGATAAAGCTATAAACAAGGTGTGTCAGCAATCATTTTACTGTAAACATTTGTCACTATGCAGCCAAGCATGATTGGGGTTTTAATATCAATACTAGGATTTCGTAACATTTCAGGATATGATTGGGTGATTGGTGATGTTTCTTACAGATATGATAAGAATTTCTATTACTCCTCTGTTTTGGCTTTTCCAAATTTGTTCGGATTGACTGTTATTATACCTTTTCTCATGTTTCTCAAGTTGCACAGAAATAAAAATTAACTAAATAAAATAAAATCAACATGGGGTTACTTATTTTCAGAATTTAATGAAAATGCCTACTTTTGGGAACTTGTAAGATTGGGAATGAAGAATCTTGTAATTATCATTATTACTCTATTTGATCAATATATTGTCCTTAAAGCTACGATGGTATTTTTATTGATTCAAGCCTATTAATTGTTAACCAAATCATATCAGCCTTTTAAAACTAAGAATTTAAATTAGATGGAAGATTTTGGATCGAAAGTCTTGGCTATTAGTATTGTTTTAGGAGCATCTTCATATTAAATGTTACAAACTGCATTGAGAAATTACATTTACATATTCTATGTCATCATTTTAGAAGCTAATTGTGCATTCTTATATCATATCTTTAGAAAGATATTACAAGAAAATATTGATCAAAATCAAATTTTAATTAACTAAATTTAAAACTATTTAAAAGATAAATACCCTCTCCTTCTAAGATTACCTTTATGTAGGAATATCTTTATTTAAAAAAAAAAGAATTCGTCTTCAACCAAATTCAGGAAGGTTGCTCTAATACTTAAGGAATCTATTCAAACCCAAAGAAAAAAGAACTTTATGGATTTATAATAGGATGATTCTTTGATCGTGTTATCAAGCCCTGATCAACTCTGGAGAAATAAAAAAAATAAACATGAAATAAATTCTTCTGGATCAGTTATGCTACTTAGTGATATTAAAGATTCAAAATTTCAAAGCAGAATGATATCTGATAGATATGGATTGTAAAAAAGTAGTGGGGGTCAAGTTATATGATTAATTATTATATTTAAACACACTATATTTTTCACGAAAATTACAAAGATCCAACACGGTTGTAAGATTTCTTTATAGAATCATCTGAAATCAAATGGAATGTCTCTTTTAAAGTCTTTATAAACACAGGTTTTACAACCACATGAAGCATTCCAGCTTGTTTACATTATTCTATAGATTCTGCATCTCCATGGGCAGTGCACCCTATTATAGGAAAATATGGTAAGTTGCATTTGATCATTTCTTGAACTAAAAATTTGGTCGCCTCTATACCACCCATAATTGGCATATCAAGATCCATGAACACAACATAAATTTCATTCTGTTTTGCGAAAGCTAAATTAATTGCTTATTAACCATCAAAGGCTTTTAAATAACTATTAAATCCCAAAGTTTTTAACATCAATATTAATGTATCATGATTGAATGGTTCATCATCAACAATAAGAATTGAGTTTGCTTAATGAAATTAGGTTTAGGATAATAATTATATTTGATCCTCCTTCTTCTTTTATAACCATTTCCTTTATGATGGCATGCTCATCTTCACCACTAAAGGAGTTTTGGCAAAGGGTTCATCGATTGAATCTTCTAAAATAGGAACACTTTATTCTTATCCTGAAAAAATCGATTTCTGTGAGATTTGATGATGAGTGTGCAGTTACTTAAGACTTCTTTACTTTAAAATGTATCCTATTTTATATTATTCTTATGAGTTCTCTGCTGATCTATCTCGATTGATGTTAATCTTAAATTTATATACTATACCAGTATTTTTAGTTTAACATAACTCTAAAGAATAATTAGTGAATTAATTCACAGATTTTATTAGTTTGTTTGTTAATGATAGAGTAATTATCATTTCTTAATAATAATGCGGTTTCTTTTTAATGGGCTTAAATTAATTTTGACAAAAAATCAGATAG
The DNA here is from genome assembly GCF_000165425.1 of Paramecium tetraurelia. Lineage (NCBI taxonomy): Eukaryota > Ciliophora > Oligohymenophorea > Peniculida > Parameciidae > Paramecium > Paramecium tetraurelia. The sequence continues at coordinate 18,562 of NW_001799488.1, read as the reverse complement.
TTTATTTCATCTATTTCTCCTTAAGATAATTCTAATCCTGTATCTGATATTGAAAATGAAGCTTCGTCTAAATCTTTATCAATAACTATATTTAAAGAAATACACCCATTTTCAGTAGTATTTCTATAAGTTAAGTTTAATAGGTTGAAGAGTATCCTTTCAAGTTTTAGAACATCGGAATAAATGAAAACACTAAAATAGTTTATAGATAATATTACTTATCTAATTTAACATACCTCATTTCATTAATAGTAAATAAAAGATGTATGCTCTTCATCTAACATTACTGCTAGATCAACTCTTGTAATGAATATAATAGGGTTTTTAAATTAATCTTGCAAATCTACAAAGTATAGTTATCTTAATCAAAATTCAAATATTCAATTAGATCTTGAACTTAAAATAATTGCAATTTAGAATTAATATATGCAGGTTTAATGTAATTGTTTTGTATTTATACATCTACTTCTTGATCATAATACGCCTATGTTAAATGACCTAATACTGCATTTAAAGGAGTCTTCAACTTATGAGTAAAAATATTTGAAATGTCCTTTTTTAAATGCAAAAATTTCCCAAAAGATTTCTTCTCGAGAGTGGGATCAATTTTCATAAAGAATAGCACAATAGTATCATTTTTTAATTTTGATTAAGTAACGCGATATTTAGTTTTTATTTTTGTCTGTTAATCAAGGATTGTTGCAGAATACCAATTAAAACCTAAGTTATCTAGGTTATCTGCGGATTCCAAATAAGATAGGAAATCTTCAGTATTATTAAAAATTTTGGTTCTATTGAATGATTTTTAATTAGAGGGAGAACTGCTTATTTCTTGATCCATGTAGACTCTAAAAAGACAAATGAATTGGTTATTATTTGGAAAAAAGTCAAACTTTTTTGATTCATCTGTTTTTGGATAAGTAATGACTAATTTTTTATTTTTATTGAAAATTTTTAAAAAGCAATATTTTTTAATTTCACTCAGAAGCTTGTCCTCTATTAATTTTAAATTTTCATTATTATTTTTGTTTTAATAGAAGAAGTATAGCATATAACAACAACATTAGAATATCTCGCTACCCATGCTCAATTTTAAAAAACCATCATATTGTAAACTATACACAAGTACAAAAATAAGTAAGGAGAGAAAGTAACAAATTAATTACATTGAATAATTTTTCTTGAAATTTGCATTAAGTAATTGAAATGAGGACCAAAGTTATGCTGAACCATAAAAATAGGCTCTATATACAATAAAGCAAAATTGAATTGCTTGGGAGATGTAAAAGGTTCTGTTGTATTTAATAATATTCAAATAGATGACTATCAATATTGTTTAAATTGTATACGTAGAGTAAAAAAGAGGAGGGTTCCGCTAATTACAATCAATATCATATTTTTGTATAGGCATCCTATAAAAATGTCATGTCCTATTTATGAGACTTACAGCATAAATATTGAAATAAATTAAAAATACATGAACTAAATTAATATGTTAGGAGAGATAAAAACTGTTTAATTCATATCGAAGATTAATTTATTAAAACTATTATATCAATATATCATCAGCTAATATATTAAGTTTCATAAGAAAGAAGATAAATAGAGTTTAAACTTCAATATTTCTCTAATGAATTCGACAATTGAAGACTACGATGATCCTACTATTAATGCTCTTCTCTAATTTATCGATAAGCTTCTTGTAAGCTCTTTATAAAAACAGGTTTAGTGACCACATGTGCCATACCAACATTCAAACATTTGATTTGTGTCTCGAAATCGTCATGAGCGGTGCAACCAATAATTGGAATATAGTCTATTTTTCCTTCGGTCATCATTCGAATCAGTATTGAAGTAGCCTGCTAGATGAATAGAATATATTACTTGCAATCCTCCCATAATTGGCATGTCTAAATCCATAAATATAGTTTTGATTAATGAAGAATTTTACTAAACCTTATCAATACATTCCTATCCATTGAAAGAATATAGGAATTGCTTATGACCTAATTTTTAAAGCATCAAATTTAGAGTGTTATGATTAAATGGTTCATCATCCACTATTAAGATGAAACGGTTATCTTGATTATGATTATGATTATGATTCATTCCAGTCTGATTAACTTGATCGATAATATTTGACAATTATAGATCTCTTATTCCAGATAACGTAGGTCTTTTTACTGGGGTTATTAATTATTTGTTATCATGACATTAATAAGTTTTGGATAATCTTGGTTTGACAGGTTTAGGTTCTTCTTCAATAGGTTCGATGCATTCATCATACTAGTTTTTTGAAAAGATTGATCGTTAAGAAGAAGAGTTAGAAGATCGATTAATATGATTTTGTAATTTGATTGAGGATTGTTTAGATTATCTGATATAATTTGAGTATTTAATTTACTCCAATGATCCTTCCTTAGATGTAGAATTAATGATAATAAAGAACTCGAAACTACAGCCTCCTATTTCTTTTTAATTTTTGACTTACAAGGAACAATTCTAGTCACTAAGCATATAAATCAATCTATTTGTGATCTGTAGGGTCAACCCAAATTTCGATTTATTCTTAGAAGTTACATATTTATTAGTGATATTATACTTATTTTATAATTAGGCTTGAGTATTTATTATATTTAGTTAATCTTCCGGTATCCCATCTCCATTGTCATTTATTTTGACATGTAATTTATTACCTGTAGAATCATATACTAAATCTATTGTTAATTCCCCATTCAAAGGAGCATATCTATATGAATTGTTGATTAAATTAAATAAAACCCTTTCAAATTTTTGGCAGTCAGAATAAAGGTAGAATTAGCTATGGTTATAGTTGAACATTTACCTTTCATGTGATTTCCAATCAGACCCATTTATCAGAAACCTAATGGCAATATTTTTCACTTTGCATTAGTACTCAATGAATTCATATATTTGGCCTAAAGATTGTTGAAGATTAAATTTTGTTATTTGTAATCCGATTTAATCTTACTCTGTATTGAGATAATCAAGCAAATCCTAAACTTGGTATAATTATATTTTTGAATGTATGTAGGAGGGATGGATGTAAGATTGCAATACCGTTTTTTCTAAATTTCGGTCATTTATGGCATTCGACAAATATGCTAATGTTGCATTGAGGGATGTTTTTAATTTATGAGTAAAATTATTTGCCAATCTGGTTTTGAACTTTGCTATTGAATTGTGCTGTTTCCTCACTATGGCAGAATCAATCTTAATAAATGCTAAAATGTAGTATTTGTCAATCTCTGTATTAATAATCACCTTGAACTTTTACTTTTTACCAGAATCCATCTCAATTTCAGAAGCAATGATTAAATTTTCCTCAGTTTAAGGCTATTAATTCTAAATAAAATTATTAATAAATTCTTTCAAATCCTTATAACTTTAATATTTATTAGGACTGTCAATAACTGAGTCTCCAGATTCCTCCAATTGCATGTCGCTATTAAGAAAACTTTTAATCTTTAGTTCTTTATTTAATGAATTTGGGATTAATTCAAAGTTTTCTGACTTATTTCTAGTGGTAAAAATGATTTATCCGGATGGGGGTTTAACATTTCTCAACAACACATCAGGCGTTAAATCTTCTAAATTTCTATTGAAGACTTTGATGTAGCTATTTTTCAACAATTATTTTATAATGACCTATTCCGCAACCGAGGCAATATCATTTTCTTTAACAAAACAATAGAATTAATATACTATGATCATCGAAGCAGATGAAATCTAAAAGCCAAATGTCTTTGGTACTATCAGATCAAATTCTATGACTTCTAGTACCAATTGGTAAATTATTATGGGAAAAGAAGCAAGAAAATAGTAATTAGTTTTTTGGAATATGTTCATTACGTAATAAGCTTACCAAATAGATGAAGTTCCAAATAAAGTAATGTAGATTATATTATAAATAAACGAAAGGATGAGTTCAGAGTGAGATATTCGAAATTTGATCTTCAGTATTTGTTAAACTTGAATAATGATGTGACAATTTACTTATCATAACAGTCAGAACAATCAAATAAATGATTGTGGGAATTCTAGATTGACTTAGTATGCAGTAAATTAGATCCTTTGAGCACAACCCCATTAGCAAATAGTTTGCGTAGTTTATAAACATCTGAAAATAGATAAATTAATAATTGTGAATATTGAATTGTATTTTTACGAAATATCATGAAAATCAAGTAAATGTAATTAAATAAATTTACTCTTCTCACTATTTTATTATTACTTTGTAAAATATATTTATGGAATTATCCTACCAATTCTTAATTAATAATTTGCCAAGTTGATTTCTAAGAATTGTGATATATTTATAACAAACTTTGAATGCTTTCTATAACTTTTAAAGAGCAATTTTAAACTGCTTGCAAAACCTGAAAAAATAGATGAAAATCCTTTTAATTTATCTAATTGAATAAAAGATAAGTTTACAGAAAATGCAAATACTTTACTAACTCTTTATTACACAAATTAACAGAATTTAGATCTATTTCTAGAAATAGATGAGATGAAATGCCTAATTAAAAGATATTTATTTAATATTAAAATTAATAATTTTTATTAAAAGTAAAGCGTATACTGATCAACTTGAATGGATTATTGTGTCATAATAATTTCCTATTTAAATCATTCTTATAACTCCATTAATTAATGAAACTAATAGATATAATAAAGTTTTTTATCTATAAAAGAACATTAAGATTAAAAATTTTTAATTTCATTCAAGACTTCTATATTGAAAAAGGATTAACAGGATTATCTAATGAATCCTAAAAATACAATTACTTTATAAACTGATTGTCTATATATATTTTTACATATGAAAAATCATCTATATAATCTCAATTATTTCTAATATTTAAGTATTCTTTAAATTCCCTTTAATTGGCACTAAATAATCCTATTACTTAGGAAACTAATTGTCTTTTTCTATCATTTTATTCCCTACTTGATTTGTATTCATAAGCTGCTTAGGAACATTCTTTTCTTCTATCTTCTTTGGTTTATTTTTTGCTTTCGATTCTGGCATTATAATCTGTCATATCATTTTATCCCATGGATATCGAATTATCAAGTTGTTCTAATCCTGCATCAATCATTGATTTATCACTTTATACCTATTGTAAATCCTTTTGTAAAGATGAAATCTCTTTTTCAAATATTTCTCTTCTTTTATCCTCTTACTTTCTTATTAATGACATATTGTCAGATACATTGACTAATAGATCATCACACAAAGATTTCAATTTATCGGCACCCTCGCCTTTCACTTTTGCTGCAACTTATAAAAACAATCCAAACACTTCTTAATATCTAGTATTTTATTTGAAGTTCCTGCTTTCATCAACAGCATTTTCTAAATCATTCATTAATGCCTCATGATTATTAATTTAGATTAAATTAATTCCATTTAAAGTGAATTTCTTTTTAACTTCAGAAATCACAGAAATAACATATGAATTTTCATTCATTTCTTACTCATACCTATCTTATTCTTGATTTCTTATTGTTTATTTCTAAGATATCAATTCTTAGATTTATTTCAACCATGAATCCTTAGCATTAGCTACTTATTTCTTTCTTTGTTAAGCATTCTACAATTCATCCAACTTGCCTTATTTCTCAACAATTGTTAATTATGTTTAATTGATCTCACTCTCTTAGTTAGTCAAATCCTATATATTAATTTGGTCTATACTTCATCACATTTCTTTTAAAATTATTGGTTAGAAATGTCATCATCCTTTTATTCATTATCTATTTAACCTTCCAAATCACGCATTAGATCAACTACTTTCTCCAATGATTGTCCACCAGATATATTCAGTTCCAATGTATCAATCAAAGTTTTGCCAAATTCATCTCTGTCAATCTATTATTTCCATCATATTAATATTTACTTCCATATATTAAAAATAACTGCCATCTTCTACTGCTATACATGCCAATAATAGACATGCGCATAAAACTTATTTTATCATCCAATTAAAAAACGATAATTATAAAAATTAACATATTTAACTCTAGGTAACTTTAAACATAAACATTGAAAATAATTCAGTAGGTTATTGCTTATGGGATAAATCAGAATAAGAAACATAAAGAAATCATGTCTGTTCTTGAAATATTACACTATCTATGAATGGCTTTAGATCAAGATTTTGGTAGCATTCTACATGATTAAGGAGTACATCAGCAATTAAATACGATTTATGGCTTATTTAAAGCATTTAAAGAGGCAAAACGAAAATTGTGAAACCATTTAAAAACCATATTAAACATGTAAATTTGTATAAGTATAGAATATTGTTATAAAAATAAGAACAAATAAATGCAAATATATTTTATGAATATTATATAATTTATGTTTCTAAATGGAGTTTTTATGAGTTGTGCAAACCATCAATCTTTTAATTTAAGTAACCGCGCTCTGTAATTGAAGAAATCTTCTGTTTTCACAAATAGTTAGTATTTTATGAGCTTCATGAATTTTTTCTCCATTTTGTTGAGGATCTCTCTATTGGTTTCAAAAATGATTGAATAGATGTGTTAGACATTTTGGTTATCGTCATACATCTTAAGACAGAGAATGATGGCTGTCATCAGAAGACTTTCCAAATATATATAATTAGGTACTTGTAAATATTCCTTTTATTTAGGTAAAAGTTGTTATTTGTTGTCAGACGGTCAACCAAAAATAATCCCGTAACAAATATCTCATCGTTTACTCCCATTCTTTGCAGAGAAACCAATTTCTGGATGATATCTTACTATCTAGTATATTTATATATTTTTACCGTGTGAAAATATTTGGGCAAATTCCTTTTCCTTCTCTTTCTGCTAAATTGCTATATGCAAATATCTTATTCAATAATATTGATATCTTATCAATCACAGAGTTTTATTATACAGCTGCACCACCTTTCATAAATTAAAAATTAAAAAATTAAAAATAGGATGCCCCTCTAAAAGGAGGGAGAGTCAAATTTAAATGGAAATGTCGACAAATTATTAATACACTGATTTATGAGTAATAATTACCTCATTCAAAGCATTTCACAAAACTTCATATTAATAAAAAAAATTCTTAGCCTCAAAGTTGGTCTATTAATCAAAAGGATAGCAATATTAATTGCAAATAGCACTACTAATAGCATTTAATAATCTTGTAATTAGATATATTAACATCCAAATGTAATACACATACATCCATATATTGTTATCTCCATAGCAATTATTTTTTGCCGGAAATGAGTACAACTAAAAATGCAGTAATGAATCTGTTGTTGCATGATAAAAGCTGATTAAATAATTATATATCATTCAGAAATTGATACAGATAAATTTTCTTTCCTTTCCTCATCTTCATCCTCGCTCTCAGATGTCTAATTTGAACTCGAACTTGAACTTGAGCTTGAAGAATCTGAGCCTGAACTACTGGTTATTTATTCGAATCGCGATATATATGAATTGTAACTACTCATTAGCAAATAACTTGGAGTTAAAGAGGATATCAATGAGTCATGGATTAGACTTTATTCGTATTCACTCATTTCTTGTTCAGATTAAGAAGAATTTGTATCGCCACCTTCTTTAGTTTCTTCCATATCTGGTTCACTATTTTATTGAGGGTTCTGCCTTATTACCTTTCGTATTGGGTCGGAAATTATCAAATCATCTCTAATCATTATAAATTTTATTTATTTAAATATATTTCTTTATATAAATATAATATTCATGTGATTATAAGAATATCTATATAGGACTACTAAATATCCTTAGTTTAGTATTCCAATTAACTGCTTTTACTTTTCATCAGTTTAAGACAATTTTAACGCCATATTTAAAATTTATATTTAATCCTGGCTTTGTTAATTATCATAATCTCATTATCTAAAATTGTTGAATTACTTATAATCCATGAACGAAACATCTAGAAAAAAGCACTATTTAAATCGAAATCAATAAAAAGGAAGAAACTAAAAAATAATAAATTCATCAAATCATTTTAAATTAATATATTTATGAGATATTGAAATTCATGTACCAAGTAAAATGAATACCAATAAAAAGTTCATATTATTTTTAAGATTGATCGCATTATATATAATGTGAAAGTATGACTAATAATTAACTTTACTATATATAAATAATTAATTACTAAATAAAACTCACTTTCTTGTATTGTGGTAAATCAAAAAATAAATCTAATAATGGAAGAACTTTAGATTCAATTAGATTATTTAAATACCAGTTTATATAAGACATTTTTTTTCCATCTTTAATTAGTATGCGTTTTGCTTGTTTGTCGAATCTAATTGACTTTTTTTTTTGTATATATTAAATTGCGAATCTGTAAATGTAGTAGGATAAGTGCATTGAAAAATATTTCTATAATACAGGCCATGTAATTGGTAAAGGCAACTATGGTTGTGTTTACAAGGGAGTTGATTAAAATACTTAAACTGATGTTGCCATTAAAATTGTTAAAAAGACTAAGTTGGAAGGGTATTCGTCTATTTTTACTTTAGGGAATCCTATTCATAGAAGGCTTTCATAAATGAAATGATGATTCTGAAGAAACTTAGTTCAAAAAATATTGTAAAGCTATTTGATGTTTGTGAAAGCCAGTCAAACTATTACTTAATATAAGAACTTTGTCAACAGGGGGATTTGAAGAAGATATTGAAGGAATAACAGCTTAACGAAAAAGAGGCAATTAAAATTCTTCGTGATATTCTTTCTGGATACTAAATTTTATTAAAGTATGGGATAGTACATAGAGACATAAAACCAGCTAATATATTGAATAGCAATGGAGTGTTTAAACTTGGAGATTTCGGTTTGGCAACTTAAATCTCTAAGTAAAAGATGTTGAATTAATGTGTTGGAACACCTTTGTATATGAGTCCTTAAGTTTAATAGCATAGTAATTATACAAGTAAATGTGATATATGGTCAATCGGAATATTGTTTTACGAAAGCTTATATGGCGCAAGTAATTAATTTGATAAACATATAGCCCCTTGGTATCATGAAACGTCTCAGAAACTTCTAAAAAAAATTTATGAGGAAACTCTAGAGTTTCCGACTTAACCATTTGTGAGTGATGTCAGCAAATCATTTATTAAGAGTTGTCTTGAAATAAATGAAAAAGACAGAATAGATTGGGTCGACATTTACAATCATAGTATATTTCGATCAAATCCATTTCAAAAATTAGATGGTAATTCTCAATAAATAATCACCAGAATAAGAAATATCATGAAAATAAGAAAATTTAACATAAATTAATTAATTTAAAATATTTTACTTCCAAAAAAGTTAAATATTGATGATCTCAATTTACTTTTATAATCTATTGATAAATAATTTACATTAGAGGATGCAGAAATAGTATTTAATAAGCTAAATCATAACAATAGAGATACTATTCCATTTGAATGTGTTTTGTTATGGTTTAGTTAAAATGATGTAAGAAATATCTATCATTTTAATAGATAATCTTAGCTTAAGTTTTAGAATTTTGTAGTCCATTATTAACTTAGCAAGATTAATCTAAAATTGATGATTTGTTGGATGATCTAATAACTCGATTAAGATTAAATTCGATTTCAATTATTGAAATATGTAAAGAGGTATTTCTTAAAATGATTATTTAGTGCGGAGTTTCATAAAATTAGGAAATCAGCCTAAATAAATTCGAGCAAATATTGCTAAAAATTGATATAAAGATGTCAAAGGCTGATATCACTCTTTTGTATAGAAAAAATAAATAGGACAATTAAGGAATCATTAGAAGGGAGTCAATCTACAAAATGTTTTATGAAGAATCTGAATTAGATGATGCAGATGATGATTTTTCGGTTTCCCCAGTACATCTTCCTTTTTAAGGACCTGGTTTAAAACTGTAATCGTGTAACAATATTGAAAGACTATCTTGATTATACCTTTTTTCAAAAAACTTTAAATTCATAAGAAAATAATATTAGAATGATAATGATATTTTTTATATAATTGTATCGAATCACTCTGATAATTTTTAATTGATGTATTCAATTAATCTATCAACTATATCAATTTCAGTTTATCTATAGAGAAATAATATAATATTATATACCTGCTGACCTTTTAATTACTGTATTCAGCATCTTCTAATTCATTGATTTTAGTGGCATCTTAAATGTTTAATTGCGTAACCTCAACTAAAGCATTTGAAATATTGATCAATCCATCTAATTCATTTAATCTTGATTATATTTCTTTAAGTCTATTGTTTGCAGTGGCTAAAGAAACCTATAAGGTTTATTTCTCGTTTCTCAAATCATCACCCAATCTTGTCAAATTATCAACCTTTTATTATGAATTTAAAATTTACTTAAGTTTTGTGATTAGACTCTAATTAATCTTAACCTTCTTAGAGAGCTGTAATCAAACGAGCTACTAAACTTAGAACATTGTTCAAAGTTTCTGGATTAACCTTTGTGGTCATTTCAGCTAGTCCTTCAATGATTGGTTGGAATAACGTTAAGGAGCTTTTTTTGGTATGAGCCTCCAATATCTCTTTTATTTTTTAAAAGTTTTCTTTGGTTTAGATGAGGTTGCTCTTTGTATCCTAACTAAATTGGTAATTATCAAAGAAATACGTAAGTTAAATTAAAGATGCTCCTTCACCTCTCAAGTTCAATAATAATCTTTATGCTTCTTTACATGCTAAAATGGCATCATTGTAATCAGAGTATTTAGTAGCAAAATCAGCATTTTCAACATCAAGCCTAGATTGAGCATCCCCACTTCCTCTACTGTTTCTATCCAAAGCAGCTTAATCTGCAATAAAATAAAATTAATTTAATTACCCTCTTTCACTCTTGTTTAAAGTGTAGCTAATTCATTGCTTAAGCTTGATTACTCTTCTCTTTGATTGTCTAAATCTGCTTATGCTTATTCAAGTGTAGCTTATAATTTAGCCAAATCAACTTGACTTCTACGAGTGAATGTAGCATTTTCTGAATCTTGCAATTAAGTAAGAGCAATGAGTTCATCTTTAATTTATTATAAGAGTTATTTCAATTCATTGAGGGAACCACCTGTTTTCATGTTAACTGTAACCAAATTGACCATTGATTTTCCAAAAGGATGATCTCCATATTAAGAAAGTTTTTCTGACATTTCTGTCAAGGTTGTAGCATATGAGAATGTAATCAAAGCCAACACAAGAATGTACTTCATTATTTTATTTTAATAATGTTTTCAAAAAACGAATATATTAATTGTTTAATAAATTCTAAATTCTCTTTAAGGAATAGACCCACTCAAAGAGGTTTATTAAAGTACCTCTAATGAAAATTAGAAATGGAAAGTTAAAATTTAGATGTATATAGAAAGATTTAAAAATTACACACATCTAATGAAATTTTATAAGATCTATTTAATTATTATTGTATTTGTAAATAATTTTATAATTAGATTTCTATAGAATTGGACTGGGCAAAGAGTTTAGTTGTTTCCTTTGTTTTATTGTGATATCTCTAAATATTTATTAATATTAAAGGTAGGTTCTAATTATCTTAAAAGTTTGGAATAACTTCAAAAGATTATATTAAATAGTTTCATATGAATAATAAATAATTTAGTAAGCAGCATTGCAGATTATGTAGAAGTAAGAAGATTTTATTTGAATTAATTATTTAAATTCAGGATCAGTATATTATAATAAATTTAGTGGACTCAAAACAAACCTAAAATTCACTAAATTAATATTAGGATAATTAAAATTGAATCTATTTTCATATATGATTATGCTTATAATTGTTGTTAATCAAAAAATTTATTTATCATATAGATATAGTATCTTTCAGTTCATAAGGGATTCTTGATTGAGTATTACTTAACAACTTTATTCTTTAAAAACCTTACTGTGTAATTCAAATAGCTATTGCTTTTAATTTGAAAATTTATGCTCTTATCTTAAATTATTTAGTATTTTAGAAAGTAAATAGTATGGGCAGTATAGATTCATTAATTCCTTAAAGAAGATGTCTAATTTTTTGAACCGAATAATAATTGATTTCAGATTAGAATCAGAATCAAATTCGAGTGACTAGATGCTTTTGTTCAACTTAAAAAATTACCCATTTTTTGGAAAGCAAATCAAATATCTAATATTTGTAATTATAAACATGATTATTTAAATAAATTAGTGATATATATCAGACAAAAAGTTTTTCATTTAAAATATTCATTGAAAGTGAATAATTGAATATATGAAAAATGATAGCTTAAACTTTACAATAGGATGAATTAAAAATTGAGAATATGAGAAATTAAAATATATTTATTTTATAACCTGTTTGAGGGTGGTAATCTACATTTAACATAAAACTACTTAATAATGAATATGGGATGCTTGTTTAATGAAAGAAATATTTTTATTAGTTCTTGCTTACACAGCTTTGACTAAACAGAAACTGAACACAATCAATTGATTCATAAGATTAATTTTACAATTTGGGAGATTATTAATAAACTCTCAGACATGGAAGATAGATATTAAAAGGAATAAATGGAGGATGCTGAAGAAAAAGTATTTTAGGATGCTTGCAATGATGACATTTCAGTTTATGATAACGACATAGCCAATACTGATTCTGAAAGAGTCTCTCTTGAAGCAAGACTTGAAGGTGATATATATCCAAGAAAGCTTATTCTCTCTGGATTAGTCACAGAGTGAAATTATAATGGTTTAGGATATCAAAAGGAAATTGATGAGCTAGATGCTGAGAGAGTAGCTTAGCATATAGATTTAGAAGAGTTTGCAGCTGATCATAACACTGTCATTGCTGTATTGACTGAATCAAGAAATATTATAAAAGCCAATGTTGAAGCCACTTCATCTTTAGTTGAGAAGTAAGCAATCCATTAAAAAAAGAAATCTCATAGGAGAATATTTCATTTCTTTCGAATTATATTAAGGAATCATAAAGAAATTATCAAATTCTAGAGATTTGTTCTAGTTATGAAATTATTGAGTCAAATTGCAAGCAAAACAAAGTTTTATGACACTACAATTTAAAAGTAATAACTACCTAAGATACTTCATATAATGGTTGATTTATTCGACAGATTAATTAGTGAAGATAGCGATTCGTTAAGTTCACAAAGATTTGCAGAAGACAAGAGAGTAGAGGTTTATAACAAACAAGAAAATGTTTGGTTAATCCTCTCACAGTAGCTGAATCTGAATTAGCAATACTGAATCCAATTTTGCAAGCGTCTCTGACATCATTAGATAAATGGAAGCTTTATTGGAAAACACCAACTAGAGACTTGATTTACTTCTTATGAGAAGAACAGATAGCTGGAATCAATGCTAGATCTGTAGGGTATACTTAAAGAATATTTATGTTATTAATTTTCAATAGAGATTCTGATCGATAAGTTGTTTCTGATACTATTGGGTTAGTCAATAAAACGTTAAGAGCTCTTAGAGAATAACTTTACTAATGATATGCTGTAGGTGATAAGAATTGATTAATATGAAAACCATAGATTAATATTAATAATGAATTATTACCCTCATTCCTATTCACCAATCCTAAAATAAAAGCATCGATCAATTGTTCACTAACTCAGATCGAAATCAGTTACAGTAGATGCTAGAAGAATGTTTGTTCTCTCTTATCCTCATTCAAGAAAATAAATACAGTCTCCTCTCACTAAAAATAATTCTGAACAATTGAATTTCTGCATCAATGGGAAAGGGTAAATAGAGTCTTCTAACCCGTTGAAGAGACTGAGAAGGCGAAACAACAATTCTGAATATTAGACAGCTATAACTTAATATGCTGCTAATTCATTTACTCATAGGAACAAGATAAATGACCCTGGAGTTGAGTCTCTGTTTTGTATCAGAAAATATGAGTTGTTGAGAAAAAAGATAAATTGATAAGTTTTTCTTAAATTAATAAATAATGAATTAAATCTTAAATACATCAATCCATTTTACAAAGAAACTTATGGTATATACCTTGGAGAAATAATGATAGCATTACTCATCTAAAAAAATTGTAAATTTAAGGCAGAAGGTTTCTGCCTTAACTTTAACAGACTTTTGCATTTAGTTGAATCAAAGAAATCTATGTTATTAGTTTGAACAATAAGGATTTAACTAAATTAAATAGATAATTCTGAATTAAACGGTAAGATTTAGCAAAGTAAGGGAGAGGCAAACTAAATATGCATTATAGATTTTTAATGTAATAGATATTAAAAAGATAGAACTCACTGTCTTACGAAGACTCTATTTAAATATTTGAACAATTCTTAAATCTCAACGTTAAATTGTTTGATTATAAATCTCAACCACTTTTTAAATCAAGTTATAAATTATATGTAAGAAATCAAATAAAGATATCAAAGAGTTGAGAGGCAAAGTGTGTTCATTTTGAAAGATCAGAACTAAAAATAGAATTAATTTTCACTGCCGTTCCGCTATCATTCTTTATGTCGTCTTTAGGTCTAAATAAAAAACAACAAAAATTTGTTTTATAATACAATTTGAAATATTGATAGCTAATATTGTTCTCAAGAATTTAAGAAAAATGCTATTCAGATATTGTCTTAAACTTTCTTCAGAATTAAGATAGATGAAAAATCAATATAGAAATAAATCAAATAAAAGAGCAAATCAAGTTTGTTACTCTGCAGATGCCTGTAAATTTTCAAAGTTTTTTTATTTTTATGTGTTCAATATTATTAGTTCTAATACGACTTCGATTGCAAATAAAACTAAATAAGTATAAGTCCATATTTCATTTGGATAAAAAAAGCATAAGGAGGTAATATCAAAAGAAATAAATAATATTAATTGGAGAACATCAATATAAATATTTGTTGTTTAGAAAAATCTAAGTATCCATATTGTAATTAATGACAATAGACTTGCCAATGCAAAATGCAAATGAAAAAATAGGAAGCATCCTAACAAACCTTATAATACTATTAATCTATTAATTAATTTGAAAATTGTTCTTGAATTTATGAATTCTGTTCTAATATTTTCCGATTCTGTAATAGTTATTAAATTAGTATCTTGTGCTCGAACAGTTTCTGGTAGTTCTTGCATTGAAGGTATTGATTTTAATTACTCTTTTTATTGAGAAGCATCTAGAGTAACAACATTAGAACTGACTTTAATGATCTAATATTTAGAAGTAAACATTTATGATGTAATCTTAAAAGGTTTATATTAATTTTTATTAGTTGATTCAATAGCAGTTTCACTTGATTATATTCCCTGTCGATTAATTTTACGTCTAAAATCCTTCTTTATTGTTTGTTCAACTGATTGAGATCGATGTAATTACATATGTTCTTATTCAAGGATTGGAATCACTTTATTTTATTTTTTTTCAATTAATTTATTTGAGGGCTTTCTAAAGTAAAGTAAATAGAGCATTAATATTTAAAGTAGAAACACAAAGATTGCAAAGGCTAAATGGTAAATAAGCATCCTAAAGATGATATTTTGGGTTTTAATTTAATTGAAATATTTATTATTGTAAGCCTTTCTTAATCATGTATACATGCCTTTTTAGTAGTATTTTTTAATCAATCAAAATTCCATCTTTAAATTTCCGGATTTCGATATCATTATTGTATGATGCAGCTATAAGAGAACCACCCCTATTAATTGCAATCATTGAACTAATTAATTTATAATTTATAGTCTCTGATTTATCATTAATTTCTTCTTTAACAATTACCCTTGATGATATTTTGGATGCCATTATTTCTGACTATTCATTACTATTCTTAGTCATTAAACTTTATGAATTGCTAGGCATATATAAGAATTTATTCTCACTAGTTAAAGATTGATTCCTTCTTAGGTATCATGATTAACTTCTTCATTTTGGCTAATAATGTTATGAATCATGATTTAAGCCTATTCATCATTTAATATGTCCTTTAAAAATTCTACATTTTGATGAGTTTAATTTAAAAAGTAGTTAGAAAGATTTACTTAAAATTTTGTTTATTTACTTTCATATCTATAAATATATTGCCTCTTATAAAAAAAGTAAATAATAATTTCTTATTAACTTACACCATTTCAAATTCTAATCCTACATAGTAGTGCCTTTTATAAAAAAGTAATTTTTCAAAATAAATACTTGATAGAAATTACTAATTTTTTAAACAAAAACCAATGAAATGCCCTAATCATGATGGACGTTAAATAGAACTGATATGTCTAGCACCTCATAAATGTAATCGCTTGAGAAAGCTTTGTATTGAGTGTATTTACGACCATGGAGTGGATTGGAAACTAACAATCCCAATTAAATAGATCCTAGAAAAGGCTAAAACAAAATTGAATGAAAATAGGATTGACGATCTTTCTAAAATAATCGCCATTAGAGACTCTTTTAAATTTATGATGTCTAAAACTGAAAACACATTATAGTATTTTTGGGGATAGGTTACATAATAAATAGAATTAACAACAATGAAGATTCTCTAGTACAATTCTTCGTATAGGAATCTTGTCGTCGAAAATGTGAGTTTAGCTTAATCAACTTCTGATGACTTAGAAACATTAATATCAATTGTAGAAGGGAAAAAAACTTGAGGATTTGGTAGCTTAAAAGAATTTATATTGTGCGAATTTGGTTAGGATAGAGAAAAGTATGGAATAATAAATAAGTATTCTTAAGAAAAATTTTAAGAGCTATTATAAAGAGTTATCATAAATTAAGTAAAAATATAATAATATTATTACAGTATTAAATTATTTCAATAGGAAGACTATCTATATGAATGGAAGGAAGATTTGTATGAGGTGTTAGCTTCCTTAAAAGATATTGATGAATAAATATTTACTGAGATTACCAAAATGTTAAGAAAGGAAAAAAAAACAAATTGTATTGAATTTCTTTAAGCGGGTTGTGATAAAAAATATTTACAATAAAGCTGTTTTTAGGATGAATTATCATCTCCATAGTTGTTTAAGAATTTAAACAACAAATTTATGTATATTGCTAATAGCTTGAAAAACATACTTTAGACTGACTTAAATAAAAAGAATTATTATTACAAAACTGGCAAGGAATAGAGATATGGTCTAATTACTAAAATATCTAAAGAAAAGAATCTACTCCAATTTCTGAAATTTTTAGTTGAACTTACTTCTTTAGATTATTAATTCGTTTAATGCGGATCAAATTCTCTGAGTTTATTAGTTGAGATGGAGGTTGATATTAAGAACTAAAATTTTAAGGGCATAAAGATTAAAAATACCTCTTTAATTGGAGCAAATTTTTTTAAATGCAATCTTAGCAAATCAGAATTTGATACGGTAGTCATTAATGGAATTAATTTGAATGATGCATAATTATTTAATTGTAAATGGAAGAACGAGAATAATATATATTAGATGGGCATAGCAGTACTGTTCGATCAGTATGCTTTTCTCCTGAGGGCACTATAATAGCATCAGGTAGTGATGATAATTCTGTTCGAATATGGGATGCTAAGACAGGATAATTAACGAAGGCCAAATTTAATAATCATACCGGCGCTGTCAGATCTGTATGCTTCTCTCCAGATGGTAATACATTAGCATCAGGAAGTTGTGATTTCTCAATGTACTTATTGGATGTTAAGACAGGTTTAAAAAAATCCAAATTAAAGGCTCATACAAATTGGGTTTAATCTTTATGTTTCTCTCCTAATGGTAAAACCTTAGCATCCAGTAGTAATGATAACTCTATACGTTTGTGGGATCTTAATTCAGCACAATAGAAATCGAAATTAGACATTCTGAATGAAATTGCCTATTCAATATGTTTCTCTCCTGATGGCGCGGCATTGGTATCAGGTTATGAAAATAGCTCCATCTGTTTCTTGGGATATTGAGTCAGAGTAAAGAAAGTCATAGTTCAATGGCCATCTAAAAGCTATCTTGTCTATATGTTACTCCCGCAAATGGTACTTTATTAGCATCTGGAGGTGCGGATAAATTTATCTGTTTATGGGACATTATATTAGAAAGGTAAAAATTTAAATTAGATGGTCATTCTTAAGCAGTCCTATCAGTGTGTTTCTCTCCTGATGGTATGATATTAGCATCTGGTAGTATGGATACAACTGTTATATTATGGGATATTAAAACAGGAAATTAAAAATCTAATCTAATTGGTCATGAAGAATCTATATATTCAGTATGTTTCTCACCAAATGGAAGCACACTAGTATCCAGTAGTGTCGATAAGTCCATCCGTTTATGGGAAATTTAAATCTCAAAATCTAAATCAAAAGTAAGTGGCAATATGAGATAAAGTTCTTAAGTGTGCTTTTCTTCTGATGGTTTTACATTAGCCTCTGTTAATGAGGATAATGCTGTCATTTTATGGAATGTAAAAACAGGGCAAGAAAAAGCAAATTTAGTGGGACATAACAGTAATGTACGATCAGTATGCTTTTCTCCAGGAAGGGGAGGTTATGTGGGTCCGGTATCGACATCACTTCGCTA